>OU898278.1:110517626-110670126 GCA_918026665.1 Diabrotica balteata | reverse complement strand
TATTATTATTGAATTTGATTTTAATTGACTAATGACTGTATTTAGAACCAATGCAAAATTCTCTTTGGTAACTACTGAGTTCGGGTTTGCGCGTCAAAACTTTAATACTGCTTGGTTCCAATTTGTCTTTAATGATTTAAATGCAGCAATATCTGCAAGTTGTATAATTCTGGTCGCATTGGGATATAATGCCACTAAAATAATTTGTAACTTTGAACATAATTCACTGATTTGAATGGTTAAGTGAATGGTTTATGTCCATCAATGAACAAAATGACTGGAAATTTAGTATTTTTCGCAACTAGGTACTTATATTAAACGTTTACTATATATTCATAGTTTTCATTCTTCATCCGTTCCGTATCGTTACATCCTATGCCCCATTCTCGAAATTTAGAAGATTGCTAGGAATTCGTTTATAAGATTAAAAAGTGGGTATGGGTATGTTGCAAAGGTAAACATAACCGTCAAATCAACTTTCGAGTGTTGCTCTATTTAATATACATTTTTAATTTCCTTTACAGCCGACACTCGTTTATTTTTGGGAGACAAGAGGAAGCAGGTTTTATCGCCATTTAAATCACGTGAAGAACATCCATGTAACCTTTACGATGCAAGTATTCTTGAACACCGGTGAACATTGTTTTATATCTTTTTCAGACACAACTAAACTTGCTGCCGTTACCGCTTCTGGAGTTGTCACTTAAATGTAGGTGTCGCTTTAAAAGGGATCTATAGCAACCTCTTCCGGGCCGATTGTCAGTAAAAGGATTGGCACGTGGATTTGGGTCAAAAAAACCTTTAACCGAGTCTTGTATATCTTCCACTCTTACAGGAAAACCTTTATCTTGGCATGTTATGATCTAATGCTTTAAACGATTCTCTTCATCCAAACAAAGCATAGGATTGAGACCAAGGGTAGTTTTCTCATTAAATTTTTCGCTTGGTCTAAACTACAATGTTGCTCTTATACATTAAATTGTTCAGCGGCTTTTCGTTGGCTCATGCCATTTTCTATGGCCTAAAAAGCAGACTGAAAATCTTGTTCTCTATATTGTTTATGACCTTTTATCTTTTCAGAAATAAAAGTCATTTAATAGTAATAATGTTACAATACGGACCTTTTAAGTTAGATTCAATATCCCACATTAGTACTAATTTTATAATTTTATAAATACGAAGCCAGACAAAAAATATATTCTTATTACACATTACAGTTTTTGGCCACCCTATGGTTTAGTGATTGGCAGTCGGCCAATCACTGGTTATTACCTTAAAAAATATGAAAATATGCTTGAAGTATCTTATTCTGAACCAAACTAGCCTAAAAAAGCCTAAATTATAATAAACATTTTAATTCAAAGTAAGTACAGCAATTGGTCGGTATGCGAATCATTATAACACGGACATATTTAAGATACATAATCTTACCATTAAAACCACTGATAATGTAAGATGTACCCCACAAAATGGCCATAAAACCTTAATATACCCAGATACATAATACTATTAGCTAAGATAACTCACCTCGTGAATAGCCTTTCTTAACAAATTTTTTAAAAAACTCTTAAAACTGGATGCACCTGTTAAGCTACGAACAACACACGCCGTAACAACTACCTAGATCAGTGGTCGCCAACCTCTTCAATGTATTGAGCTACTTTGTTAATTTTGGAATAAACAGCGAGCTACCCACACGGAAGCCACGTAACGCAACGTAAATGAAATAATCCCCAGTTATATATCATTATATGTATTTATTTTACTAATACTTTGTACTAATAATAAACTAATAACTCTTCAGGTTAGAAATTATTTCTACATGATATTTGTTGTCATAGGGTTCTAATGGATTTTGAGATATTTTTTCTGAAAGAATAGGAAAATGCTTGGAATCGCTGTTAATTAGGTTTTGTTTCCAAAACTCCAGCTTTTTGATAAATGCTTTTTGAAGCCAGATTGAATTTTCTAGCTATAGCATAGGTAAAAAATATGGCCTCAAAATCAACATTTTGAAAACGAAATATATGGTCATTAGCAGAAACCCTCCAGAAAACCCGATAATATGCATAGGTGACAATCGTATAAATCGCGTGAAAACTTTTAAATACCTTGGCACCACAAAAATGACCAATCGGATCCACAACACGAGATAAAAACCCGAATACAAATGGCAAGACAAGCTTTTGTGAAATTCAGACCGCTCCTATGTAATCAACACCTAAACTTCGAAATACGCTACAGAATGGTCAAGTGCTACATATGGTCCATCTTGCTTTATGGTATGGAAACGTGGACTTTGAAAAAAACATCTATCAACAAACTTGAAGCATTTGAAATGTGATCATTGAGAAGAATGATGCGCATACCTTGGGTGGCTAGAGTTCGAAAGGGTGACGTCCTTAATAGAGCCGTCGTGGAAAGAGAACTCTTTGAATTAATTAAAAAACGCAAGATTGGTTACCTTGGGCACATATTGAGAGGAGCAAAATATGAAATACCACAGTTAATCCTACAAGGGAAGATCGAAGGTAGGAGAGGAGCCGGCCGCAAACAATTATCCTGGTTAAGGAATATTAAAGAACGGACAAGAATACACAATACAGGTGAGCTGTGTCACGCCGCCAAGAACAGAATTCTAGTAATGAGATAGTCGCCTACGCATTTTGGTGTATGGCATGTTAAGAAGAAGAAGGAGTCGGTTCATCGCCTTGTTTGAAAAATTGAACTATGCCAGATAGGACATCAATAAAACGTTTCAGCACCTGTCCTCTACTTAACCATCGGACTTCAGTGTGAAGGAGTAGGTCCTTGTATTAACAGTCAACTTCATCGGCCAAGGTTCTGAATAATCTTCTTTGTAACGCTTGAGCTCTAATCTTGTTCACAGTTTTTACCACCAGTTTCATAACGTTGTTTAGTTTCAGGAAATTTCCACATAATGCTTGCTGATGAATAATGCATTGGTAACAGAGAAATTGCGAAAAAGTTTCATCTTTACGACATCACGCCACCAGACCCTAATCACAACCCACCATAGATGTCATAGCGCCATCGGTTGTCAACCTACCTACGGTTGTCTCGATATTGGAATTTTCGCGGAAGAAATAATATTTTTTAAACGAGAAAACAACTTCTATCCAGTAGTGTGTCCTTTCAGTGGAATGAACTTCAAAAATCTTCTTAAATCGTAAAATCACTAAAAACCATCCTGACGAACACGGCCATCTGGGCAGTGTCAACGACATCTGTTGATTCACTCAGTTGAAGTGAAAAAAAAGACAGTTATCTAAGTCATTTCTTAACTGTAAAAAAATATCATTGTTCATTACTTCTACATGTCTTATTACTGTATTAGCAATAAGTTGCTGATTTTATAGCTGAAACTATCTCGTTTTTATTTCTAAAGTTGGCAAATAACGAATCAGCAGCTTCTAAAAACGCCTGTTTTTTCATTTCCCCGTCTTCATAATGTTTCTTTTTTTGTCCAGTTATCTGGGACACAAGGTACGATGCTTCAGTTGCAGCCATATTTTTGTCGACTGTTATTAAAAATATTGATTGTTGTTCAATTAACTGTTTTTTTTAACTGTTTCAGTTTCTCCTTTCTGGCGGCAGAATGTAGTGGAAATGATTTTTCAAAATTAGAATGTACAGTTTTATGATGTCTCTCAATATTTCCTTTTTTAGCAACGGAAACCGAAGTATTACATAACAAACACACATTTTTATCTTTAACTTCTGTAAAAAAGTATTGTTCTTCCCATTCCGAATGAAAGTGGTATGTCTTTACCTTCTTACGACTGCTTGCCATAATATTATTTTTGTTGTTCTCTACTAACCCAACCGCTGGACGTTGGTTACGCGTTCAGTTTTAAACTAAGCGTAATGTCGCCGCGCCGTGCGTATTTATCCCGTTCAAATCAATCCAGATCGTTATCAACGTTGCCGCTTTTTATGTTTAATATTATGAAAATTAGATTTTTTTGTGGAATTTTCGGAAGCTTCTCTGATTTTTGCAGTTTGTATTTTTTAAATTAAAATCGTTGTGAGAGCTACCAGAATTGCCTACGCGAGCTACCGGTAGCTCGCGATCGACAGGTTGGTGACCACTGACCTAGATAATATTAACTGAGAGATATGATAGCTATACCAAATATACAGCAACGTTGTCAAATTGCAATGCAAATAAACCGGCCAACAAACTGTACCAGTTTCCCTAATTAGTCTTATAACTTTGAAAATGATCTCCTGAAAAATTAAACAAAAGTGGCATTCCTCCTTTTTCCTCTGTACCCTTCAATTTTGTTAAGTGGTTGACTGTTGTAATTTGGTGGCTAATTTGATCTGTAGATATTACAAAATATTTAGTTTTTTAGATGTTCAACTCTAGATCATACTTATCGCATAATGTCACTATTATTCTAAGAAAGTCATTATCGCTATTTGCTAGTAGAATCGCATCATCTGCGTATTATATGTTTTTAATAAGAAGAATGTTGTACTTTATTTCAACTAGGAATAAAAATTAATGGTGCACATACAATTTCCGTACAGTGCCTTTGTAAAAAAAATCCGAATACGGGTTATATAAGCAATAAGGCATTTCTTGCATTAAAAACTTTATGGTAAAAAATAGTTAAAGCTTTTAGACTCTAGTATAATTCGTATATGTTATAGGTCAAAGTTAGCAGCTTTTAGTAGTTCTATGATTTTGCTATATATAACTTTGTCAAACGCCTTGTCAGAATCTATCAAGCATAAAGAAGTATTTTGGTTTTACGTTTCTGCTTCATTGTACTAGAACGTACTGATTAAGTAATGCCTTTCTCGTTCCTAATCCATTTATCATCATCATCATCATCTTGGTGCTACAGCCCTTAGAGGGCCTCGACCTTCTCAAGCTTTCTACGCCATTCTGTTCTGTCCCTTGCTTGAATTTTCCAGTTGCCGACTCCGATCTTCTCCGTATCTTGTGTTACCCCATCCATCCACCTCAGCTTTGGTCTACCCCGTCGTCTCATTCCCATAGGTTGCGCTGTTAGAATCTTTTTTATCATGTTCGATTCAGGGGCCCGGGCTACATGTCCTGCCCACTGCAGGCGGTTTCGCTTAATTATAGTGGTAATATCTTTACCACCAAACGTATGCTTGTAGATATTCTGCAGTTCGAAGTTATATCTACGCCTCCATATTCCGTTCTCACAGACCGCTCCAAATATCTTGCGTAGCACCTTTCTTTCAAAAATGGATAGAGCGGATTCATCTGTTTTCGTTAGCGTCCATGCCTCTGATCCGTATGTGAGAACGGGGACTATCAGTGTTCTATACAGCCTTATACGAGTTTTTTGAGACAGACGTTTGTTAGCTAGGTACTTTGATAGACCATAATAACACCTGTTTGCAATTATTATTCGCCTTTTTATTTCCTCAGATGTATTATTATTGGGGTTAACCGATGTCCCTAGATATATGAACTCATTGACTGCTTCGAAAGTTTGGTCATTGATGATTAAATTTGTGTCAACATTTCCAGCTCTTGTGTTTGTGTTAGTCGCCATGAATTTGGTTTTATTTTGATTTATATGTAACCCCATTCGTTCTGCTGCTGCTACTAGCTCGGTTAGGATTTCCGCAGTTCTCGCCCTAGTTCTTGTTATAATGTCCACGTCGTCTGCATATGCTAGAATTTGGACTGATCTATTAAATATTGTTCCCCTGCTATCTAAATTAGCGTCTCGTACAACTTTTTTTAAGGCGACATTAAAAAGCTGACACGCCAGCGCATCTCCCTGCCTTAACCCCCTATGTATTTGAAATGGGGTTGACGAGTCGTTTTGAATTTTTACTGCTGATAGCATCTTCGCCATTGTCACTTTTATCAAACGTATGAGTTTTTTTGGAATTCCTAACTCATTCATAGCGTTGTAAAGACTTGGTCTTAAGACACTGTCATATGCCGCTTTAAAATCGACAAAAATATGATACATATCTATGTTAAACTCTTGTGCTTTTTCGAGGATCTGTCGTAGTGTAAAGATCTGGTTAATGGTTGAACGTCCAGGCCTGAATCCTGCCTGATATTCCCCTAGAAACATTTCAGTATATCCTAATCCATTTATAACTCTAAAATTGGACATATGGAAAAAGTAGGAGAGTATTTTATAAATTCTTACCTAAATTCAACTAAATTGCAAACTAAAATTTTCTATTGCAATTTTAACTTGATAATAAAGTAGATTATACGTTGTAAAGTTTTTAGAATATACGAGTAATAATATATATTGTAAAACTAATAATTCAGAAAAAGAGATTTACATGATGATTATTACATCTTGATGTAAAACTGATACTCATTTAAATAAACTTGTGCATAGTTAATAGCAAAATATCACTTTAAGAAACCCAAACTCTTGATAGATAGATGGTCTTCAGTTATATCATTACCATTGAATGGGTATGACGTCATGTAGGGCGAGCCAGGTCACTATTGTCCAAGAAGTGACGCTCCTTAGAATCTCGCGGATGAGGACAGACGTTGAAGATAAAGAAGACAAGATACTCACGATATTGTCATATTTTATTTTGCAGATATTAGGCAGTGGCGTATAAAATTTAAGTGATTTATGTCCCAGATTCCTTATTTTTTCACCATAAAAGTTTTTATTGTTAATTTTACTGTATAGGTTATTCCACGAATATACGACTGTTTTGGATTATTACGACAACGAATATTTTACTGTGCAGTAGAAGTATGAAAGTAAATTGGTCTAAACAGTATTCCAATAAAATGGATTTACTGAAATTTAATCCGAAAATAACAAAAATTTTTACGCGAACGGTCCTACAAATAAATACAATCAGTTCTATGAAGCCAAAATGTGTTCATACGACATTTGGGTTAGGTTTCTGTGAAATGTAAACACCAAAGAGGCGTGCCGGGTTTCTTTGATATTACACTTTTTATTACTTTATTAGGTATTAAAACTGTAATAAAAAGAAATATACTTTTAATATAAATGAACAGAAATTGGCAGAACGATGGTTTGGAAACTAGAAAAAAGATCTATAATTTCACTTTGTTAGTTTTAAATATTTGTTTGATTTGAGTGGATGTACACCTAAAGTTCCGAAAGTAGCGGGTACAACATACCGGCTATTGATAGTTGAAGTACCGAGTCGTTACAGATATTAAAAAGTAACGAACATTTATAAACAGTTTCATATGACTGATTTTAGTTTTTAAAAACTGTCCGTATAGAGGTGTCCGGTAAAAGAGAGGTGCCGTTAAGAGAAAGTTTAGTGTATTTGTTTATTGAAGCCAAAAAACGCCGAGACGTGTTTTAGATGTAGACAACTTTATATTTAATGTACTTTCCTATGGCGAAGTTCTGTGAATCTGATGGTTGATGATAGTTTTAGGAGATTAGGAGAATAAGAAAATAAGTTTTTTTTTGGTTTCCTAATACTAATTGAATATTTCGACTAAATCAATTACACTATTTAATCACCTAAATATTGTTACACTTCGTTTAAATCACTTAATTCAAAAACCAACTTGTTTACATTACTAAAATCAATGATAGTAATTATTATACTTCAAAATCTGAATTATAACTATTCCATAAACTATCAACTCTATATTAATATCATGACTTCATATTTAAATTTTAAGTCATAACAGTATTTTAAAAATAGGGAGAATTTACTATTGTACAATTCAGCACATTCTACCATTCAAATAGAGACCTTAAACCGAATTTAAAACAGTCGTATATTCGTGGAATGGAGTATATACGATTTAGATCGACGCTCTGCTTTGAAGTAGGTTTTCATATTTACTTTTTACCTATAGGTATTAAGTCGATAGTTTTAACATATTCTGGCCAGTCGTTTCCTGATCTTCATAGGTGTTTCAGATTATATGTTATTGTCTATTCGCTTAGCTAGGGCATATTTTGACAGACTCATTGTAGGAAACCTACAACACAACAATTCCTACTTCTCAGTATAAATAGCTCAAGTATACTACTATTGCAGACTTCTTTCTTTGAAAAAAAGAAGAATTATTCTAAATAGTGGAAGTGTATACTAAACCCATCAAATTTTCCCTGTATATTTAAAATATAATATTTGAATTGTTACAATTTAAAATATTGTAGTAAATATTTGTATTATTCGCGTTGTTTATTTAATTTAATATAGTTTTATTGTTTTATTATCTTTGTTTAATTCTTTTGTTAGTTCTATTCAGTTAATTAGTTAGTTATATTTTAAATTTTATTATTATGGATAGTCAAAGTTTTCCATTTGTTCCATCAGCTAATGCGTTGGTAAGTTTTTCTTAATAAATATGATAAAATGTTTTTTAAAAAGTTTTTTTTTTAAGTTAATATTTTTAGATTAGTAAGGATGCTGTTCCTAGATTACAAGGTAATAAAACTGCACAAAGGTTTATTCAAAATGCCTACCATTTTTTTTACCGAATAAAAACCCTGTTGAGGTAAGTTGATCATTAAAATGTATTTTATCGAATTATGTAAATGTTGTAAATACATAAGGAACTTGCTGTGTCTTATTCTTATTTAACCTCACTTTGACTTCTTAATTTTGTAGAATTTATTCCCACTTTTTTATTTTGTACAATAAATAATTTTATTATTTGTTATCAATACATTATACGGTGTAAATAAATAAATATTGATTGTCGGCAAAGTTCTATTTTATTTACTTTTGTTTACATTAATATTGACTAATAGCACGTATGCTTGGTTGTATAGTATTTTCCAGCCACTTTGAGTCTGTCAAAATGTTACTAACTTCGAAAAAAAATAATTACTAAAATCACTAGACAGTTCGGACTGGGAATAGCGAACCGGGTATAACAATATAGCCACATCAAATCCAGATGATTTTTACTAATAAGTTTGTTGGTGCTGACATAACATTATCAATTACCTCTTTATTATCCATGTCATACCAAATAATGATATCTAAGTAATATTGCTGTTCTGTGTGTGGCATAACATATTAACTATATTAGTTTTTTGCTATTATTAATTTTGTCAGTATAATATACACAAGAAGATGATATAAATGACTTATGATTGTTGTTAATGAATTTCTACAAATATTTAGAAGTGCTCCCCATATTGACTTATGATATTACGAATATAATCAATGTAAAAATAATGAAATATTATAAACGAAATAAGCAATAAAAAGACAAAACTTAAAAAAGTGGCGTCCATCTTACTCAATGAAGAAAAGCGTGTATCAAACACACCAATTGAATGTAGCAGGCTCTGGTTACTAATACTAAAAGAAGAAGTCAGCAGTAAGGATATAACAATATTAAGTTAATAGCAGATCAGATATATAAAAATATATAATTAACTAAATATACAAAGAAAAAATCATCATCATCGTACTATCTATATGATGATTAATACTGACGTTATGATTATGAGCCTAGCCTTGCTCCATTTTCCGCATCACTTAAGCCCTACTAGAACATATTTGTTCAAAATTCATTTTGTCAGGGATATACTTTTTACTGGTTATTATATTGTGTTTGGATCCAAACTTATAACAATTTATAATTTGCTTAATGGGGGTTGAAAGAAGGGACTGAATAATTATTGGGCTTGGAGATTTTTGCTTGGTGAGCAAATAAATTGAAACATTTGCGAATGTCTAATCGTGTTTTCGTTGGAGAATTGAGTCGTTGATAAAGATTCCTTTATTTGAGGGACTAGAAGAAACTAACTACGACAAAAAAAATAAAAAAATACTTACAGAGATGTCCTTGGCAACACTACGCAAGAAGAATCCCTTGGTACTTAGAAAGGTTTTTCTTTGCTAAAACATTTTAAGGGTGAATATCCTATTAAAAGAAATAATTTTAAACTCCTGGTTTAAAGAGATACCTTAAATACTTATTTTTTATTTCACATTAAACAGTTAAAACTATATATTTATATATATATATATATATTTATATATATATATTATATTATATTATATAAAAATATCAAAATTCATGTACCAAATGTCAGAGTGAGTGAACGTGACACCAAGCTCCACTTGGTACTTGTCCCCTGCACTATATTATTCCAAAGCGACTTCACTAAATTATAAATATTTTTAGTAACTCTCTTTTCAACCATATCACTACAATCATTCTACAATGAAGCTTTAGTCACACAAATTGATAAGTGTCTTAGATGTATCATGTAGATGTTACACGGGTTAGTATCTTTTTCTAGATTTAAGCCTCTGTTTTTTACTTGTTTTCTTTTGCATAGCAGATATTTTCTTTCTTATGGCTCCACGTGCCAAACCCGGGCAACTGCATTGGTCTGCAGGCTAAACTAAGTGAGGGTAGCCAGATATGGTGAAAATTTACCGAAAGATTACCGGTATAAGTAATCTCCCAGTTGTTGGCCAACAGCTGAGGGTGAATGAGCTGACAGGTGGTAGGGCAACTCATTGTTCTGAGGCTGAGAAATCGACCTCAAAGGCGGAAGAGCTAATATATTAGTCAACGGCATTGGGATGTAGCAGGCAACGAGAAACCACTACAGTAAATATCCAATGGATATCTCTAGTATAGTTATCATGGCATGATAAATAATTAACAAAATCTTACTGATCATGGAGATCGGAGGCCAAGATCCGGCAAGAAAAGTGACAAGGCTTTTCGGGTCGTCAACCAGCGAAAACCTTGTCAAAATATAAATATTACCAACGAAATAATGAAAATTGGAACATGGATTGCTACCAGCATGTATGAGCCAGGAAAATCACACAACGTTATTCAAGAAATGCAAAGAATGAATATTAGCATTTTGGGTATAAGCGAAACCCGATGGTCGGGAAATGGATGCTGTCATATTAAAGATCACATAATCTACTACTCCCGTAACCAAGATCCCCAACATCGTAATGGAGTTTGTATAATGTTAAAAAAGTCTCTATCTCTATGTCCTGAACTTCCTACCTTTGTCTGATCGTGTTATGATGTTACAAATAAATACAAACATCACAAAAATTAATATTATACAAGTATACGCACCAACAGCGGACAAGGAAGAACATAAAATAGAAAAATTTTATGAACAAATTGACTCGGCATTGAAACTGACCAAAAAAAGGGACATCACAATAATAATGGGGATTTGAATGCTAAAATTGGGAAAGGAAGGACAGATGATTTGGTAGGAAATTTTGGATTAGGGAATAGGAACGAGTCTGGTGAAAGACTGGTACAATTTTGCCAGGAAAACAGAATGGTAATTACAAATACCTTTTTCGATCTACCCAACAGACGCTTATACACATGGAGATCTCCACAAGACACAGAACATCACATAGTGAGAAACCAAATAGACTATCTACTAATCAATGAAAATACAGAAACAGCATAATGTCAATTAAGACATACCCTGGTGCAGATATATCATCTAATCACAATCCACTAGTTGCAAGAATGAAAATAAAACTAAAGAAAATTAATAGCACAACCACCAAAAAGCAGTTGATGATATCAACAAATTACGAAAACCAGAAGTAAGAGAACAGATGATACAAGAAATTGATGAAGCAGTTACAAAGATACAACCCATAAAAGACAACACAAAAGTTAACATCAATGAGAATTGGACAGACATTAAAACAGCGTTAATGAAACCAAGCATAAGTCACCTTCATAAAAGTAAAGAATATAAAAAAGAATGGATGACAGATGAGATACTGAACTTAATGGATGAAATAAGAAAACAGAAAAACAAAAAGAACCAGAAGTACAAAGAGATACAAAAAGAAATTCGTCTAAAAATACGCACAGATAAAGAAAACTGGTACGGGGAAAAATGCGAAGAAATCGAACAACTACAAAATAAACACGGCAGCTTTAATGCACATCAGAAGATCAAAGAGTTGACGAGGAGACAAAGTAACAGACACAACATATTAGTAGACGAGAGTGGAAACATTATTATGGACACAGAAAAAAAATTAAGAGTCTGGAAACAGTACATAGAACAACTGTTTAAAGATCAAAGAGACAATGTAGATAACGAATACATAAACAGTGACACAGGACCAGAAATAACAAGAGATGAAGTGGAATACACGATTAAAGAAATGAGGTCGGGGAAGGCTACAGGCCCAGATAAACTACCAATAGACATAATTAAACTCATCAAAGGCAACAACTTACTAAAGATCGTGGAAACTATTTAACAGCATTTACAAATCTGGTATCATACCTAATGAATCACTAGTAACAACAATAATAGCCATACCCAAAAAGTCTAATGCGAGACAATGCTCGGAACATCGCACCATCAGTCTCATGTATCATATATTAAAGGTCTTCTTAAAAATCATTCATCGGAGAATATATAAAAAATTGGAAGTTGACATCGGACCCTCTCAATTTGGCTTTAGAGACGGACTAGGAACTAGAGAGGTACTGTTTGCTTTTATTGTTCTAACACAACGATGCTTAGACGTAAATCAGGACATATTTGTGTGTTTCCTAGACTATAACCAAGCATTTGATACAGTAAAACATAGGCCACTGATGCAAATACTGGAAAATAAAAATATTGATACAAGGGACATGCGAGTGATAAGGAATCTATACTACAAACAAGAAGCTACAGTACGAATTAACAGCTCGATATCAGATAGAATACAGATCAAAAGAGGTGTTTGGCAGGGCTGTGTATTGTCTCCAACCTTGTTCAATGTCTACGCGGAAGAAGTTATTAAAAAAGCTCTTATAAACGAAAAAGCCGGAGTAAAGATCAACGGTCACCCCATTTGCAATATCCGATATGCTGATGATACCGCGCTCATAGCAGAAAATATTGACGACCTACAGAAATTACTAAACAAAGTGGTAGAAGCAAGTGAAGAATTTGGTCTGTCACTGAATACAAAGAAGACCAAATTCATGATAATTACAAAGAAACGTATCAATAATATCAACTTACATGTAGGACAGAATCTCATTGAACGAGTACAAAATTACAATTACCTCGGAACAAATATTACCTAGGCAAACGAATACACCAGAGAAATAAGAATAAGAATAGAGAAAGCCCGCAGTGCCTTCAACAATATGAAACAAATGTTGTGTAGCCGAAAGCTAAGCCTAAAGCTGAAAATACGAATGCTTAAATGTTATGTTTTCTCGGTCCCGTTATATGGGGTGGAGGCGTGGACACTAAATAAGCAATGTATGGGTAAGCTGGAGGCATTTGAGATGTGGGCGTACCGAAGAATGTTAAAAATCTCCTGGAAGGATAAGATAACTAACCAAGTTTTATTAGACAGGATGAACAAATAAAAGGAGGTCGTATTGAGTGTTAAAATGAAGAAACTACAATACCTGGGACATATTACACGTGGGATATAAATATCAACTGTTACAACTAATTATGCAAGGAAAGATTGAAGGTAGGCGCAGCATAGGTAGGAGAAGAATGTCATGGTTAAGAAACCTCAGGTAGTGGTTTGCTTGCACTTCCATACAATTGTTCCGAGCGGCAGCCTCCAGGGTCAAAATTGCCATGATGATAGCCAACCTTCGTAGCGGAGATGGCACGTGAAGAAGAAGATTTTCTTTCTTAAAATAAAGCTGAAAACATTTTTACTTTAATTTTTTTACTGCATATATATACCTATATTACCTTATTTTCTTTAATATCTTAATAAAATCTTATCCTATTAATTTATTTTTATTAATGCCACGCTGTGATCAGAGATTTTGCTGAGATCATTTTTCTCTCAATACTCAGCTTTATTTCTGATCGTGTTTTTCTGTTGGGAGAAAACTTATCTTTGTATGAATTTTCTAGCCACTACCGTGGGGAGCAAGCAATAGCCAACCAAACCACCTTGGTATGCAAACAACAGCCAACCACACTACCTGAAGAATCAATCAGCAACCACCCATACCACCTTAAATCCACTGACGCATCAGAATATAATTTGAAACCCATTTACCAATCTGGGGACAAAAATGATTGCTATAATCTAGACCAATAACCCCCTTAACTCAACCAATAACCACCGACAGCGGCTAACTTCCACAAAGATCGGAACCCTTTTATCTTTAATTATTTTATGCACGTCTTTATAAATTAATTTTTGTTTCACATCCATTATAATATGAATTATGTTTATTAATAATTACAAAATAAATATACCTTTACTATGATTTCGTAAGTGTTCTTTTATTTACTGTACCTTTCTGGGAATGGTGTGGGGAGAGAATGAACAGGGAACGAAGTTCAGTGCACAGTGCTGAGCAGTCGATCAGAGCACCATTCTGATGGATGTAACGGTGACATTACCACTCTTTTTAACGAAAATGCATTCGAATTAAGCGAAAATTTGCCAGTTTTTAAAAATATAACCAAACAGGATGTTTTTTTCGTTCCAACCCCAATTAGTTCTCGTTGACTGCTACACTATACGAATTTCAGATGACAAAATTTTTCATGACTTCAACAATGAAATCGACTGCTTTCGCAGCCGGTTCATCGAATAGTCCTCTCATCCTCAAAAATCGTTCTTTTGGATAGCGGAAAAATTGTTGTTTATTTCCAGCGTAAATATCTAGGCGGAATCAAGATCAGTCGAAAGAGCAATGATAGTTATTAAAAACAGACTCGAAAATGTTCATATTACCGATCTCAGAGACGTAAAAAAATTAAGAATCATTTTCTGTGTTGTATTATATACGGGTTAAACGAAAATGCTACAGATTCTCATACAATCGCCGGCGGTGATTTTTGACACTCCTAAAACCGGCTCTGGACCAAAGTATGTTGGAGCTAATCCTCTTTTAGCAAGTTCATTAGGTCTTATATTTCCATTTATTCCTCAATCTATTTGGTTCCCATACCAAACTCTTACTTCCACCAGTATGCCAAGTTCGTATCAACATTCAGATTTATTGCATTACTTTAGTTTATCTTAATTTATAATGTATTAATTTATTAAATACCAGAATTAATGGCTGTCATTCCTTTTAATTATTAAAAGTAAGGTCTGAGGAAACCGTTTTCGTATTATCGAGTTCTAGAGGCGGGTTTATGCTGGAATATTAGTTAGTTGCACGACGTGTAGCGCTTTTTACTTTGATGTATAAAGATGTTTACCTGGACCCAGTTGTTTGATACTAACTGAAATTAACTTGAAGATAATAGGTATTGTATTTTTGTACATTTATAATATGTGGATTTAAGTCACACGGCTCTCACTTCTTTTAAGAGAAAAATTCATTAATACCCATATACACGGTAATCTCTTGGGTTTGTTGATGGACGCGAAAATTGAAGCAAGCAGAGGTCCATGCAAAATGTTTATGGTTGAAAACATCAAAGAGTGGGCGAGTCTCGATACTCAATCTTTATTGAGAGCCACACAGGATAGAAAAATATTATTCAGAATGTTTGCTGACCTTCAGAATATGCCGATTCAAATGCCGACCATAGTGTTAGTGTTAGTTCCGTTTTAAATCGAATTCATATTATATTTTTTTATTAAAGATATACCTCATTCAAACATAAGTATTAATCAAAATACTCCGAAAACAACATTTTTTGTTATAGAATTAAATTGTACTAAAATATAAATTTTTAGTTATAAAATAACAATAACTTATAAAATAATAATTGGCAATATAATCAATAGGCACACCACTGCATTTTCTATAGGGTGCTTCTCAGTCCAACTTAACTGTTTTCTCCTTTCAAACTAAACTGACTTCATCAAGGTTTAAGGGGTCACATGATAGTTACGTTACATAAATTGCTAATAGATGATTGAAGTGAGTAAAAATCACCACTCCGTCTTTATAAATTATCAAGAAATGAGGATAATATTTCATTCAATAATGTATGATTTTCTAAAGCTACGTATTAACAAATGATTCTTGACCAGATAGGTCGTTGGAAGATTTATTATAGTCACGCATATAAATATGAAAAGACCGGCTAAACGGTGAAAATAGATGCTAAATACTTTTTTTTGCTTTTAATGATTCCTGTTCATGCTCTTTTATTTATTATTGTAAATAGAAAATATACAGGAGCAAAAAATTTCTAATAAAATAAGAGCGTATTTCTATGTAATAAGTATCCCTCTGATAGCCCTCTGAGTCACGCGAATCTTATTCACTAGTAAATCCGTAAACTAATTTTCAAAACCAAATTCAGATTTTTGTTTAATCTGTGCCTTCTAAGATTGAGGCAAAACAGACGTTGATAAAGATGTTATTAGAGCATGGGATCTAAATTTGCATTCCACAACATATCTCCTTAACGAAGCAAAAATCCTTAGCGAATTGGTTTTTTTCTTTTTATTTTCTTTTCTTTTCCTTTTTCTTCCGATATACTCTGTACGAGTACTAGAAACCAATTCGCTAAGGATTTTTGCTTAGTTGAGGAGATATGTTATGGAATGCAAATTTTAGATTCCGCATGTCCCTAATAACATCCTTATCAACGTCTGTTTTGCCTTGCAATTCTTAGAAAGCACAGACTAAAGCAAAAATCTAAATTTGGTTTCGAAAATTAGTTTACAGATATAATATCACATGTCGCTATTTGCGTCCATTCGAAGCCTTGTTAGAATTGCTTCCTAAAACAGAAGAGATTTATTTTCACGTTCAGAGCGACTGTGAATTGCCGTTCTGAAGAGGGCTATTAGGCCGAAATAGTAAAAGCGGATACACCGACGCACTATACATGAAATCAAATCTTAACTATCTTTTCCTTCTTATTTACTACCCTTTTTCTGAGCGTTAATATTTCCGCTTCATAAGTGAGTACAGGTAACACACATTGGTCAAAGATTTTTTCTTTTAAGGCATATGAGTAGGTCCGATTTAAATTCATAATTTAATTTACCAAACGCTGCCCAGGCTAATCCTATGCGACGTGGGAGCTCACATGTCTGGTTTTCCAGACTCCATACTCCATGAAATCTCCACAATACCCCTTCCAACAGCAGCAATATTTCGATTCAGCACCAGGTTAGTCATTATTTGCATCTTGTTTATGTCAATCTATAGTCCGACCTCTAAGGAAGCGTGATATAATTTTTCAAACATTATTACATCATCCAAACGATCGGCTATGAGGATGAATTGATCTGCAAATCTCAAATGACTGAGCTTCTCTTCGTTTATGTTGATACCATGCTCGTTCAGATGTGCCTTCTTACAAGGATGTTCTAAAAGCGTCGTGAATAACTTTGGAGAGACGGTATCTCTTTGCCGAACTCTTCGCTGTATACAGAATTTATTTATTTCTTGTTCAGATACACTTACGTTAGCTGTGGCATTTTGGTAGATATATTTGATTATGTTAGCGTAGCGATGGTCTATTTGGCTTTCTGTCAATGCTTTTAATATTTTCTGATGACTTATGGTATTGAATGCTTTTTCGTAGTATACAAATATCAGTGCCAATGGTTTATTGTATTCTGTAGACTTTGCTATCAGGTTCTTCATCTCTAGTAAGTGGTCGTTAGTGATGTATCCCGAGCTAAATATAGCTTGTTCTCTAGGCTGATAGAAGTCTAACTTAGCGTCCAGTCTTTTTTGATAATTTTTGTGTAAAGTTTATATATGTGTGAAAGTTAACTGATAGGACGGTAGTTTTTTTAGATCTGTTATATCTCCTTACTTGTGTAATATTCCTTGGTAGATGCATTCGGTGAAGAGCTTGGTCAAAGCCTGGATAATTTTATTTCCACCTAGTTTAATCGCTTCGATAACTACTCCGTCATCGCCGTGGGATTCGTTATTTTTCATTTCTAAAAGTGCCATTTTGATTTCGTATGGAGTAATTTCTGGCATTAATTCTGATCCCTGGTTTGTGATGTTGAGCAGGGGTTGATCTTGCCTTTCGTCGCTGCTCATACATTTTGCGATAAAAGAATTCGACAACATCAAGGATTTTGGTTCTATCCGTAGTAATCTTTCCATTTTGCTTTTTTTATTTTGTACATATTTTTATTGCCTATGTTATTTGTATTTCACCTCAAAACTTTTAAACTTTTATTTTCTTATATTATTTTAATTATTTCTTTTTTTTTGTTTTCTCTGGGCTTCTCGGATTGATCGGATGATATATTTATTTAATTTTTTTAAATGTCTTCTTTTAAGTATAAGCTCTTCGGTATTGTGGCCTAGTTTTTCTCTATGAGTCAAAACGTTCAGACAGCACTCCCTTTTCGTTTATTTTAGAGTCTTCGTTATACACCATTTGCTTGATTTACATTTTCCATTTCGTCTTGCAAGTCTTGTATGTGTCTGATTAGTGTATCAATCTTCATTCAGATTCTTGTTTTATGGTGGAATCCATTTCTTTTTTCTTGCTTTTAGGATCTCTGTTGTTCTTTCCAATTTGACATTTAATAGTATCTTAGCTTGGATTAATCGGTGGTCCCTTTCTATTGAAAATTTGTTGAGTACTTTGACATTTTTGATTATTTCTTTTCTATTGGTTATGATTTTTGATACTGCCATCTGAGCTGACCCATCTCTATTTACACTGAGGCTTTTTATCGAAATAAGAGTTGATCATGGATAAATTTCCTGATGTAAGAAGTTACCGACGCATTTTGAAAATATCATGGATGGATCGCAAAACAAACAAACAAGTTCTCGAACAACTATGAAAACAATGCGAAGTTTAATATTCCATAAAAATCAGGAAATTGGAATACTTGGGGCACATCATGGGAGGTGAAAAGTACGAACTACTAAGAAATATAATGCAGGGTAAAATCAAAGGTAGAAGAAGCGTAGGAAGACGTAAAATCTCGTGGCTACGCAATCTCCGTGAATGGTTTGGAGGCAGTTAAATTGAACTATTCAGGCGAGTAACCAATAAAATTATAATTGCCAGAATGATTTCCAATCTCTGATAGGAGTGGAACTTGAAGAAGAAGAAGAAGAAGTTCAGCAATCTTTCCCCTCGTTCATTTCTTTCGCCATGTCCATACCTTCCCATTGCTACTTCTGCATCATCTTGTTTAAAATCCGTTTTTGCATTAAAGTTGCCCATAAAAAGGGAGAACAAGTAATAGAAAATAGAGATAAATTTAAAAATCAATATCAAAAAAATAAACACTAAAATGAAGAACGAATGATAGAAATTAATGACAAATAACAAAAGCTATAAAAGAACTGTAACACAGTAAATCTACAGAAATTGGGTATATGGGAAAACATTTTTCTTCTTATTTTTTTACATATATTCTTATGAATTCTTATTCCATTTTCTCTTTTTATTCAGTATCCATTGGCCTATTTTTTCCATGGATTTCTTGCATGCCGTTCTGTTTTCGTCACTTTTTTTAGTCCCTCGGTGTGTTATCCGTGATTCTTTCTGGTATTCGAGTTTCTGTTGTTTATAGCATCCTTTGTGTTTTGGATGTATCAGATTTTGTTTCTGTCATATATATCATTATTGGTTCATTATAGCCTCTTTGTATATAAAATGACCACTTTCAGATTCTTTGCTATTTTGTTAAACTTATGAACCAAGCTTTGTAAATCATTCTCATTTCCTGCTTTTCATATGGCATCGTCTGTATAGCAGCAGAGGATCGTAATTTCTTTTTCGTTTTCATCTTTTAACCTCTCGTCAAGGTTTTAATTATTTTATCCATTATGTGATTAAAGAGTAGAGGATTTAAGAAGTCTTACTGTCTTATACCTGTCTCTGCCTCTATTTCCTTGCCAGTTGCCCATCTATTCTAGCCAGCATTTTGTTGTTCCCATTATCTTGGATTGTAATAATATGTTATGGTATTTGTTTATTGTATAAATGGTAAATAACGTATAATCCCAGTCATACATATTCATGCAATACTGATTTTCTTGGTATTTGTTACGATTTGGTATTTCGTTAATCTTGGGTGATAAAACAGTTATGATTTCAAGGGTTTAATAATTTCTTGGTTGTACAAGCAAAAATTTAACGGTGTAAATTGAGAAACCCTTGATCTGATTTTAGGTAATCTATGATCTGAATTGTGAGAAAGGTGATGGTTATTAGATCTTAATTAAAGGAACACTTACAGATAAACAAATATAACTGCTTCTGTTTACTACATATATTGTATATTATCATTAGACTAAGTACACTTTTCATAACCATCTCTGCATTAATTTAAAATGTCTTTTAACAATTGATTATACTTAGGAACCAAAATCAATAGCGAAATGTTTAAATGACCAATACAACTTTGTAGAACTAATGTAGAAGAAGAGAATTTTAAAATCACACAATTTAATTTATATACAATGTAGGAATTACAAATTATGATAAAGAAACTCGCAGAGAGCTTCAAATACGTTAAATTCTGAAATTTGACAAAGAGAACGTGTGGAAGTCACTAGAAGAGCACAACTGGCATGTGCAGGATTTTAACAACCCAATTGGACACTTAAGAAATTCAAAGACCTAAAATACCTCAATACTTGAGGAGCAAAATATTCAACCAGTAGATCCTTTGTATCATGACATATGGATATCAAAACTAGAACCTAACCAAGGCAAATATGAATAAACTAGAGCTTCGCAGATCAAACTGCTAAACAAACAGACTAACGTTGGAATGCCACAATACATCATTGGAGACCGTACAAAAGTAGATAACCAAGAGAAAGACGATTTGATGAGTAAAAGATATAAAAAGAATAGCCTGAATAAAATTGGTAAGTATGTTTCTCGGGATAGAGATCGATGTAAGGAGTTGTAAGAGACCTATGTCCAACAATGGACGATAGAAAGGCTAAGAATAAGAAGAAGAAGGAGTAGCATAAATGAGGATCCTTAGATGGATGAGAAGAATTATTTAGCGCAGCAGCCGACAGGGAAAGGTTTCAGGAAATTGTAAACATGATGACGGCCAACGTCTGAATACGGACACGGCACCCAAAGAAGAAGAAGAAGATGGATGAGTGAAATTACGGATATAATTAAAGACATGTTAAGGAAAGTCTAGGGGTGGCACCGAATTGATGCCAAGTACAAGAAAATAGGTGAGTTGCAAATTCCTGGAAGGAGTAGAAGGAGAAAACCTGGTAAAAGACGCTCCGGAAGAAAATGTCTGTGAAAGAGGCAAAGATAATGACTACAGATCAAAATTTGATTACCTGTGCGATTACCTGAACGAACTGCACGTGTTCAAGATTCCAAAGCCAGGAAAAAACACGTTTCCGCAAAACTACAGGCCTATAAGTTTTTTTTTCAGTAGCCAGCAAGATTGTAGAAATAGCTAAACTAAGTAGACTCCAATCAGAAACAGAACATGTTAGGAATAAGTCCAGAAGCTCAGTTTGGATTCTGAATTCTGATTGTACTTGGGCGGACGTAGCTTTAGAATTGGGATAAGACAAGTCCTATCCGAGCACGGAGCTCAGGGGATCAGAATGTCACAGGATGCGGTTCTATTACCTCTACTGTATACAATATACATCGCCGATGTTCCAAGAATACCAGGAACACTACTCAGCCTTTATGCAGATGGCCCAGCAATTTCGGCTAAACACAAAAACTTTGATGTAGCTGTAAATAACTTACAGACAGCCTTGGATAACAAAGAGAAATGGAGCATCCAATTGAAAATAGCTATTAACTTAGAAAAAAGCAAGCAGTCATGCCCAAAAAGAGAAGAGGAACCCAGACGAACCAGGTTTAAAAAAAAAACAAAAATACTAACAAAAAGGCGAAAGCCACCAAAATAAATAACAAAAAATCCTAACCCGGGCACAAGAGCCCCACATACTCGATCGGCAGTCGCCAAACTGAGCGTAGCCCGGAGCAGAGATTTGGAGCCGAAGCAAGTAATTTCAGATTTGGTGATAAGTCACCAAAGATAGCAGAAGAAGGGAGCCTTACCTGATTTGATCGGGATAGGATATCGTTCTGGAGTTCCTGCACCCACGAGTTTTACACGACAAGCACTTTGATGAGAGAGAGTCCCTGTCGCGTATCAGAGTATTATAGGAGGGAAAGGGATGGTCTGGAGCTTCGGGGCGCGGTGATCCTTATCCCAATGAATTGTAATACCGAGTGTCAGTCTAAGTCAGTAAATTCATCATTTTCTTTCATTTTAACATGTGAGAGCGTAGAATATTTTTCCAGGCGTTTTCATCTAATAGCACGTAATATTCAGGAACTCTGTCGAGCTATGTATATTTCGCTGACTTTCCCGAGTTAACAATAGTTCTGGACAAAATTTGTTAGAAACACTTCCTGTATGTCATTCCGTCTATATAGTTTTCTTTTAATAGAGAACTAGCAGTTGTCCATTAAATTAAGTTTTAGGGAATTACCTTACCACAGTTACATAATTTGTTTTTGATATATTAAAATAGATAAATACAAATAAAACACACTTACCAAAGTTGAAAGTATACAATATCATTTTATTTTGAAATACGTGAATTAAATAAAACCTGCAATTAATAATTTCTTCACTATTTTATATTTTTCACCTACTTTTGAAAAGAATTCTGAGAGAATAGAGGTCCAAATCTTTTTTATACACTAACTGCAACGTTTGTGGCTAAAGGCTGGTTATAATGATGATATAATAAGCGCGTTCTAAACCACATATGCCGAAATATTCTTTGTAAACAGAAAATTATAGCCTCCTTATGGACAGTCTGATCGATTCGAAAAGTGTACGGAGGTGACAGAATAATATTTATATAAAACATATGTAAGTAATTTTCTGTATTCTTAGTGTATAACAGGGACGTATTTTAATAACAAAAAAACTATTATTTGTTTAGATTAGAAATGTTAAATTCCATTGTCTGTATTCATTTCAAGGATAAATCAAAAGCAACATTGAACGAGCTATATTTGTATTAGATTATGGAGTTTAAAATAGTAAATTAAAACTAATGACAAGAAAGGCAAAAGAGTAATAAAAAATATTTATTCTTATTTTTTTTATTTATAGTATATTTTTAAAATTCACTCGTTCCAGACACCTAAATTATCAAAAGAATTAAGCTCTGGTGTTTTATTGACTTTAAGAAGGCATGTGATCGAATAAAAAATACTGAAAATACTGGCAAACAGAACAAATAACGTGCAAACATCAAGATTAGCCAGGATAAATCTGAAGAACTTGAAATATGAAAAGGAGTAAACAAGGCTACATTTTGTCTCCATTAATACATATTTAACATCAATACCTGTGATATCAAAATTAATGACATCAGTATTGATAATTTGAGGTATGCGGGTGACACGGTGTTAATTGCAAATACAGTGAAACTTGGTTATAGCGTCATTGAAGGGTCCTGTATAAAAAATGACGCCATATAAGGGTGGTGTTGCAAAAGAGGTAGAAAAAAATAAAATTTTAACGGATTAAAATTGTATTACAGCATTATTTATTATAAAGGCTGCATTTATTTTAGGAAAACTAAAGTTTTTCAGTAGTGTCCTCAATGATCCGAGCTACTTCTCTGGTAGTTTTGGATGCCTTACTGAACTGGTAAAAGCATGGATATGGTCTCAGCAGCTCCCACTTCCTCTTGGATTGTAAGACAATCAACTTTGTCTTCTTGTTCTTCATTATCTTCATCAACATCCATATCCACATTTTGCACTTGTTCCACAATTTTTTTATCACTTAAACTTAAAATATTTCTACCTGATCGTCTATTGAAATGTAGGAGTCAATATCAGTTCCAAAGTCTCTCTCGGTTTACATTTAATTTTTTGTCATTTTTGTATCCACTCTGATAAAGGCATTTTGGCATCCTCATCAACATCTTGACCATTGGAAGAAACTGCAATCAATTTTGCTTGACGAAAGCACTTACAAATTGTCAGTGAGTAACCGCACTCCACGCATTGTCTAAAACTAAACTGCATCAAGGATGGTCATGTTCACCCATTGTCCATAAAAAAAACCATACTTTTTAAAAGCTGTTTCCGATAATGACACTTTAAACTTCTTATGACTCCTTGGTGTAAGTGACTCGTGCAGTTGGCTGGTAAGAAAACTTGGTTGATATTAATCAAGTTAAGCTTGGGATGGCCAGACAGTTGTCACCTAAGAGAAAAATGTTTCTTTTTTTAAGAGAGTTGCTTGTCCCACTGTTTAGAGAGTTGCTTTTTTGTTGACTGTATAGTTTACAGGCAGTGTTTTTATGTTTTTGCTACATCTATGCTACGTTCTCTATAATTTCTCTATCAGAAATACCAACTTTATTGCTGGTGTTACTTTTCCCTACATATTACAATTTGTATTCTTGATCTAGTTTTTAGACCTTAGTTCTTTCCAGTTCATCTCTTGAAGGTACGCAATAAGCGTATCTACTAAGTTCATAAGTAATGTATTTAACATAACTCTAATCTTATTTGTAAGATTTCCAAGATTCCAAGACTCTACCAAAACCTATCAGCATCATGTCATGATCAGCATGATTTGGGGAATACACTACCATGGCAACTAATATACAGTATAACCTCGCACCCGCTTACATTTTTCTGAACAGGACAGACTATCGACTGTAAGGACTGCTGTGTCAGCCAATATGCTTTTCTTCATATCTTGCGACTAGAAGACACGTATTTAATATAAAATACCTTTTAGTATAGCTTCTAATGTTGAGCATAAATTCAATATTGACTCCAGGCTATTTATATTTATTTCGTTAAAATGTCGCCAAAGTAGAATATTATTGAATTTGGTTAATTTTTATACAAATTGCTTAATTAATTTTTCTGTTATGTTAAAATAACATCAAAATTTGGGTAAAAACCAAACGTTGCTCTTTAATTACTATCATCATTACTGATACTACAGAGTAGAGCTTTCACTTCCTCATGTAGTCTTTGCTATTTAGTTTTATCAATTAAAAACAACATTGGCTGTTTGCGAGATTAATTTTTCCAGCATTCTCATTCACATAATCCTTAATGTCTATTGATCTACTTCTTCTTCTAGTTCCATGACCGTTATCGATCGTTGGATATCATGTTGGCTACCATATTCGCTATCGTGACTTTATTGACAGCAGCTTTAAATAAAGATGTAGTTGATTTTCCATACCATTGCCTTAGATTTTTCAGCCATGATGTTCTTCTTCTACCAGGACCACGATTACCTTGGATCTTTCTCTGAATGATCAGATGTAAAGATCATATTTTTCAGGGTGTCTCATAATATGACCGAAGTATTCCAGCTTGCGTTTCTTTATTATATTGACCAGTTGTGTTGTTTGGTTCAGCCGTCTAAGGACCTCCTCATTTCTAACTCTGTCGACCCAGCTTATTTTCAGTAGTCGTGTGTATACCCACATCTCAAAGGCTGTCAAGCGTTTAAGCATAGCCTCAGTTAGGGTCCACGCTTCTACTCCATACAGCAGGACAGGAAAGATGTAGCAAGATATCATACGAACTCTAAGGTCAATGCTAAGATCGTGACTGCAAAGTACGTTTCTCATTTTTACAAAGGCAGCTCGGGCTTGTTCTATTCGGCTTTTAATTTCTGCGGTTGGATCCCAGCTCTCATTGATATTACTGCCGAGATACACGAGTTTCTCTACTCTGTCCAGTGTGGCATCTCCGACTTTTATACCGTCATCATGTATATAATTTTATTTGCTAACTATCATATATTTAGTTTTCTTAACGTTGAGTTTTAATCCATACTGATCACAAGTCTGTTTTATTTTGTTCATTAGATTTTGAAGGTCTTCTCCGCAATTGGCAATAACTAAGGTATCGTCGGCATATCTAATATTAGTATAGTTTAAACAGGATCCTATTGTGTTATCCCGTGGGAACTTTATTGCTAAAATGTAAAACCCATTTTTTTTTGGTTTTTAATATCTTTGTAAGGCAAAATCACTTGGTCGTCCAAAAATCGTAGTGGGAGGGGGGTGGTGGGGAGCCTTACAAAAAAAAATGCAATTATTTTTTTTCATCGTTTTTCGGATGTACAATATCCGAACATTTATTCATCAAATTTGCATACCCATCTGGACATTAGAAATATTTTTATTTTATTTATAAAAATACGTCAAACCATTGTTGTATATGGAGCGCCTTCATACAAAATCACTTGTTCTGAAAACCCATATTTTTAAAATCTTTTACCTCGCTCTACCTCGAAAAATATTGGGTTTAGCAAAAAATTACTTTCTATAAACATTATAGACCAAAAATCAAAGAACACGTGGGTTTTTTTAGAATTTCGATTGGATACTTAGTTTAAGAAAGAATTAAATAAATCGAACGGCATGTCACGACGGACAGAGCTGAACGCCGAGATGCGAGGAAGGGCGAGATTTCTAATCTGAAGTCAAAGCAAATCGACTCTAGTGATGGCGATGTTGTTAGGGTCGATTTTACATTGAAACGCTGTTGTGTTGTATATTCTATTGCGAAAGTGCATCATTGTGCATTATTTTATACTAATAGCGCGAAATCCACTGAGCTGAGATTTTTTATATTAAAAGTTTTAAATTATTAAAAGTTATTAATTAGCTTATTGCTATAATAAAAATATTAAATATCTACTTAATATTAAAGTAAATATTTTTTTCATCTAGAAACGGATTTAACGAAAAGCAGCAGGTCTGACAGTGAACTTGAGTCAAAAATCAGATTAAGGCATGTTTTTTTCCATAAAGTCCATTTCCTTTTCAGTTTGTTGAAGGACGCGGAAACTGGAGAATACATTTTTGTTCTAGTTTTCGAAAAATGCATCCTTACTTCTTTGCATTTGGCCATGTGAACTATTCTTTTTGGGGAACATTATATTTGTTGGACATGTACAAATTTGCTGATAAGTATCCAGAATTTCATGAAGACTTTATTAGAGGAAATTTTGTTGTGAAAAGTTTGAACAGAAACTTTTACCAACTATTTGTAGATACAGCTTTAAACATATAAATACAAACTCAAAAGATGCAGGAGAAATCGTGTGATTTACTAAAACCAGCACCAAACTAGACGAATGATTTTTAAGCTATAATATGATTGGCATGATGGTAGATGAATTTCGTGCATCATGAGACCTAAGCAACCACTCAAGTCAAAACGTAGAAAGTAGAAAAAACGGATGAAAATTGATGAATATTCTGTACAAAAACTACATGGTCAGTTTTTACGATTTAATGTATTTTTAAAAAGCGTAGATCGTCTTCTCGTAATTTCAGCTAATGAGATTGCATCGCCAAATGTTCAAACATCCTTACTAAATATACAAAAAAAAATGAAAAAGAGAGCCTAGCGAAATGTATTGTTACTGTTGGAACTCCCAATTTTTATCAGCATAGAAAAGAGAATAATCTTCCAAGACTTCGTCGCGCAGGTACCTATAAAACTGTCTCTGAAAAGAAGAAAATTATTCAAGATGAGCAAGAATTTTTACAAAAAATACTAGCAACCAAGGCAATTGAAAGAGACATAAATATTATGAGGATATTTTCAAATATGAATTGACAGCATATCCAATGTCACTTGTACCAGCAGGAGTTTTATCGATACCATAAAATAAATCTGCCTTAGGTTCTATAATAGAACAGTTTACAGTTGTTACAAAATCACAAAACGTGTCACATTTTTGATGGTATGGGATTGATTCAAGTAGTTGGCAAACCATCAAATGCCAACACATTTGACGACTATGCAAGAATTTTGAAATCAATAGTGTTCAAGAACCCCTACAACGTTAAAAGGATCGATTTTGTTTTGGATCACTACAAGGAATCTTCCATAAAAAACTGCACGAGACAAAAGAGAGGCGCCAAAATTAAATCAACACAACGGTTAATTAAAGGTCCGGATACAGTATTACCTCAAAAATGGAATTCATTTATTAATTGAGTTTTTAATAAAAACCAGCTTGCACACTTCGTAAGCAATCAGCTAGTTAAATATTCCTTAACAAATTGTACCGCTCACTTCGTATCCAGCAGAGGATTTTGCGACGTTTTACATTACAAAACAAATTTTGGTTTAAATTCTGAAATATTAGTCTCATCACATAAAGAGGCAGATACCAGAATAATATTACACATTCTGTCAGCAAAAATGGAGGGATATACAAAATGTATAGTCGACTGTAAAGTTACCGATGTGCCCATTTTAAAGACCTTTCAACTCCAAAAGTTTAGATAAGGGTTGGAACAAAGGACAACGAAATATTTATAGGTATCCACGAACTCTCTATGGATTACTCCCTAAGGAAATGTTGACCAGCCTTTCATATTGGAAGGTATTTCTATTAAATTATAGTCTCCTATCTAGAGTGGGAAGTGAAGAATATTTGAGCAAAGATGTTTTCGATGATATGATATTGTTAAATCTGTTATTCTTCTTTATACACCTAACGACAATATTAAGTGTATTAATACTCTAAGAGGTATTTTGGCCACTACAAAACCTATTCATAAACTGCCTCCTACTTTAGACAGTCTGAGGCAACACTGCCTTCGTATACACTTCCAGACGAAAATATGGCTATGTAGTGCGACACCAAGACCATGTCTGCCAAATCCGTTGCTAAGTGGCTGGAGTAAACAAAATGGAGAGCTGGTACCAGTTTTAAACACGGAACCCATGTTGACGAAAGATTCGTCAACTATTCTGAATAGTTGTAAATTTAAAAAAGGTGAATCAATTTTTGCCTTTTTATGTGAAGAATAATTATATTAGCTTTTTTTTAATAATTTTCAGACTGTACAGGGCCCAATGCTCGTGTAAAAGGAAGCAGATCAAATGCATTGGTTCTTGTAAATGTGTGGCCCACGCGAAATGTGGCAATAAAGGTAATATACGTGAAACAATTTTAACCGTAGAAGATGTTAGTTCTGAGAATACTGAAGAGTCTGACTTAGAATAAGATAATTTATGCCAATCATATTGTAGCTTAAAAACCATTCGTCTAGTTTTGTGCTGGTTTTAGTATATCACACGATTTCTCCTGCATCTTTTGAGTTTGTATTTATATGTTTAAAGCTATATCTACAAATAGTTGGTACAAGTTTCTGTTCAAACTTTTCACAACAAAATTTCCTCTAATAAAGTCTTCATGAAATTCTGGATACTTATCAGCAAATTTGTACATGTCCAACAAATATAATGTTCCCCAAAAAGAATAGTTCACATGGCCAAATGCAAAGAAGTAAGGATGCATTTTTCGAAAACTAGAACAAAAATGTATTCTCCAGTTTCCGCGTCCTTCAACAAACTGAAAAGGAAATGGACTTTATGGAAAAAAACATGCCTTAATCTGATTTTTGACTCAAGTTCACTGTCAGACCTGCTGCTTTTCGTTAAATCCGTTTCTAGATGAAAAAAATATTTACTTTAATATTAAGTAGATATTTAATATTTTTATTATAGCAATAAGCTAATTAATAACTTTTAATAATTTAAAACTTTTAATATAAAAAATCTCAGCTCAGTGGATTTCGCGCTATTAGTATAAAATAATGCACAATGATGCACTTTCGCAATAGAATATACAACACAACAGCGTTTCAATGTAAAATCGACCCTAACAACATCGCCATCACTAGAGTCGATTTGCTTTGACTTCAGATTAGAAATCTCGCCCTTCCTCGCATCTCGGCGTTCAGCTCTGTCCGTCGTGACATGCCGTTCGATTTATTTAATTCTTTCTTAAACTAAGTATCCAATCGAAA
Source organism: Diabrotica balteata (assembly GCA_918026665.1). Classification (NCBI taxonomy): domain Eukaryota; kingdom Metazoa; phylum Arthropoda; class Insecta; order Coleoptera; family Chrysomelidae; genus Diabrotica; species Diabrotica balteata. The sequence continues at coordinate 110,640,398 of OU898278.1, read as the reverse complement.
TTCTAAAAAAACCCACGTGTTCTTTGATTTTTGGTCTATAATGTTTATAGAAAGTAATTTTTTGCTAAACCCAATATTTTTCGAGGTAGAGCGAGGTAAAAGATTTTAAAAATATGGGTTTTCAGAACAAGTGATTTTGTATGAAGGCGCTCCATATACAACAATGGTTTGACGTATTTTTGTAAATAAAATAAAAATATTTCTAATGTCCAGATCAACATACAAATTTGAGGAATGAATTTTCGGTTATCGTAGATCCGAAAAATAACGAAAAAAAAAAATTAGCACTTTTTTTTGTAAGGCTCCCCACCACTCCCCTCCCGCTACGATTTTTGGACGACCAAGTGATTTTGCATTAGAAAGATATTAGAAACGAAAAAAAATAGGTTTTACATTTTAGCAACAAAGTGCCCACCAAAATCTATTCTAGAAGCCTTTTGCCAGTCTATTTACTCTACTATATTGTTGACGGTTACTTCATTCACAATAATACCTTCGGTTGTCTCCATTAAGGCTTCCTTAAATATTTCCTCCGAATATAATTTAAAAAGTAAAGGCGACAATATACAGCCTTGTCTCACTCCCCTTTTTATATTTATTTCATCCGACAGTTATTGTTCAACCTATAATATACTTGCCACTTGATGCCAGTATAGATTTGTAATTATTCGTAGATCTTTATCGTCCAATCCAGCTGTTTCCAATATCTTTAGCATTTTTTTTTTTTGATCTACCTCTAAGTCTATTTTATCCAAGCTCTGACATGGAGATCTATCTGGGAGAGTAATTCTGTTGTGTTTTTTGTCGTGCTCATCTTCTTGTTTTTATGAGACTATAAGATCTACGTCATCTGAAAGGTGTTTGTGTTTGTTTTTATATATATAACGTAGTCTTCGAGGACATTTTCCTTTCTTTCTCAGCAGGAATCTGGTCGAATATTCTTCGGTACCACCTGTCTTCTGGCATTCTCTTTACGTGCCCGAAGCATGTCAATTATCTTATCTTAATCTCCTCGCCTATATTACGATCTAGCTTCATTTTATCTCGCATTCGCTTGTTTCTGACCTGTTTCTTGTATATCATAAATTCTTGACCTACTGTTAATTTTGGCATTCAAATTCGTTAAGAACTAATTTTGTAAAAGCTTAAGGTTTACATTTTTCTTCACACCCTTAAAGGAGCTACCTAAATGTAAAATGAAATGTTGACTTATCTATTTTAACGTGTTACCTGGAAAGGGATTTATTTGGAAGTTCACATTAAACACTTTAAAAAAAGACTTTCCGTGCTCTTTGTGGAAAATTTCGTATTGTGTAAAGTTTACTTGGATTTATTGTTTGCTTCTCTTTGATCAGATCTGTGAAATGTTATTGTAAAACATTCCTATATTTACAATCCACAGCACTACAATTTAGGTTCTCAAATATCTTATTTTTATTACGCAATACAAAGGATACATTTTATTCAATTGATTGATATAATTAAAATATTAATAAATACAATTTTAATAGAAACAGACCAAATGAACAAAACGTTAAAAGTAACATTAAAAAATACAGTACAACTCTGTAAATTTTATGGCCTTGGTGGATAAGATACACCTGATCCTACATTTTCGTTGCATTTTTTAAATTGGTCTCAACACTTAGCTATTGTTAAAGCCAGTATTTACTACTCCACGGTCAGTTTCTGTACTTTGTCCGTAAACCAAACCTTTCATTTAATGCTTTGTCCATTTGACAGTTGTTGGTTTTATAATAATATCGCATCTTCGAAATTATAAGGTACTTTTTTACTAAAGCTTTCATATATATATATATATATATTATATATATATATATATATATATATATATATATATATATATATATATATATATATATATATATATATATATATATATTGTAATGAGAACAGATATACAATGTTAATTAATAAATTTATTTAAATAGTAATTAAAGACATAATTTATAAGTTATATACTAGATAATATTATTAAAAAATAATTATATGAGGGCATTTTTAAAAATTTAGCATAAGAATTAAGTTTAAGAAGTTTTTTTTATTTTATTTAATATTAGATATGTTTAGTCAGCCATGTGCATATGCAACCAAACATACACTGTAGTGTCAAAGTAAAAAAGTTATTTATTATTTTAAATTTTAATTTAAAATAAAATTACATATGTAAAATAGTAAAAATATATTTCATATAAATGTTTAAGTTACATATAATAGAGTGATTCTGATCTGGAGAGCCTAAAGTAAAGTAAATTGTACATAGAGAATTCTAGAAATGTCAATAGGACTATTTACATAATACATCATAGACAAAAACCATTCCATTTTAACCCATTCCATTTTATTCCAGAATATTCAGATAGAAAAAATATAATGATTCGAACATTATTTATTGCTAGATTATTCTGGAACAAGAAAGGATATATAAGCCATGTAATTTGGAGCGGGAGTTCAGTAATCAGTTAGGTGTCAGTATGATCAGTTATCAGTTAGAAGTCAGTTAATTAGTTAGTTACAGTTGATTAATCAGTTAGTAAAGTGAGTCAATAAAGTTATAATTCAAGAATTTAGTTACAAGAAGATTATTAACTGAGTTAAGTGAGTTAGTTAGAAGAAATTAAATCAGTTACAAGATTATTATTGAGGAGTTAGTTATAACAATTCAAGGATTATTAAGTCAATTACATGTGATTATTAATTACAAAGAAGAGTTAACAAGAATTTATGAGGTTATGAAGAGATTATTAGCTAGAAGAAGGTATTGATTAAGTTAAATGAATTATTAAGTCTAATACAGTTGAAATTATTTATTACTACAGTAATATAGTGATAGTATGAAGTTAATTCATTGAAGTAAGCATTCAATAATACAACCACAAGATCCAGTATATTTGAAAGTACATTATATGGAAATTACAAGGATATAAATTTATATATTTATATGGTGAGTGGAGATAATTAAGAAGAAACATATTAAAATTGTTGGATAACCAAGGCTGAGTAAGAAAATATCGAGTGGTGATAATAACTTTAATTTTGGAAAAACTTTAGGCGTTCAGTGAAAGAAGGTACCAAATTTTGTTAATAATTTAATAATTGTAAGAATTTCAAATTTTAGATAGATTGTTTTAAATTGATATTGCTTATATTAGATAGATAGGTTTGTTTCATAATAGTTATAATAAAGATAATTTAAAAAAATACTTAAAAACTAATTCTATGAGAACCGCGATAAAAACCCTATACTTACATATATCATTCAAATTTACTCATAGCTCATACAACAACAACACATCATAATAATATAATATATATATATATATATATATATATATATATATATATATATATATATAATGTATGTATAAAGAAAAGGTTAATAAGAGTTAATACCAAAATAAGGTTAGTAGATATTGGCATAGCTCACAAAAAAGAAATAAAATATAATATGTGTATAAGATCAAAGGCAACAGTGTATACGTATTTCTGACTATTGGTCATTTTCAGTACGATGCCAAGTTAGAAAAGGACTTGTTAACTTGGAAAATAATTACTACAGGAGAAATGCGACGAATTGGTAGCAATAATATTAGAAGACCCTGTGGCTTAAGAGCAACATCTAACAATCTACAAATTGAGACATTGATAATATTAAAGTCTTCTTAACCTCCCTCGTAGAATTCGTTCATCAGACAGTAAGTTGCCTTCAAATCAAAAACTGTGGCTACTATGTTTTAAACTTTTAAAGTCTAAAAGTCTAAAACTACGTTTTAGACTTTCAAAAAAATTTCCTGTAAACAAGGGACTCCAGCAGGGGTGTTGCATATCCCCCACATTGTTTAAAATCTACGTGGCGAAAGCACTGTATCAGTGGAAGAGAAAGTGCAGAGGAATGGGCATTGACATGGAAGAAACTTGCCTATATACCCTACAGTTTGCAAACGATCAAGTCGTTATAGCCAACGATAGAAAAGACCTGACATATATGGCCAGAAAACTACAGGAAGAATACAAAAAGTGGGGTTTAGAACTCAATACACAAAAAAGAAAATATCTCCCAATAGGCGCAGAACTATCCAACATTGCATTCTGTACTGAAATTGCATTCTGCACTAAATATACCTACCTAGGAATTGATTCACCACAGGCACAGACAATAGGGAAATTAGAAAACGAATAAGCCAGGCCCGTAGAACAATTGGATGCCTTAACGGAGTTCTTTGGAGCTCAGACGAAAATACAATATATATGAATCTCTCATAAAAACCAGCTTAACCTATGGTACAGAGACGTGGAGACTAACAGAAAGCAATAAAAGAAAACTCGAAGCAACAGAAATGGATGTATTTAGACGATCACTTCGAATATCTAGGGCAGACAGAATTAGAAACGATAAAATAAGGAATCGGATGGGGGTAGATGGATCGCTTGCAACAGACATGGAAAGAAAACAACTTATATGGTATGGCCATGTTCAAAGAATGCTAGAAACAAGACTACCAAAAATCGTCATCAAATGGATACCACCAAATCGTAAGAAACGAGGAAGACCAAAAAGAACATGGAAGGAGGGAATAGCAAAGGCAATGAGCTCCCGAGACTTGACCGAAGAACAATGGAATGATAGAAATTCGTGAAAATTAGGCATCGGACAACAACGCAAGACGTTTTGAAACCGATATATATATATATATATATATATATATATATATAATATATATATATATATATATATACTATGTTTTAAAGCATTTATAATGCCTTGAAATACGACGAGAAGACAAGGGTGTACTTTATCGCCTTTACTTTTTAATATTTACTCCGAATTGATTTTTAGAAAAGCCTTAGATGAAGATGCCGGCATTAAAATCAACGAATGAGACAAGGGTGTACTTTATCGCCTTTAATTTATAATATTTACTCTGAATTGATTTCCAAAGAAGACTTAGATGAAGACGCAGGCATTAAAATCAACAGGGTTAATGTAAACAATCGCATCAATACGCACACCACACGATACTGATTGCATCCAATGAAAAAGAATTTCAACGACTTATATACTGGCTGACATGATATACGAAACATATGTTAAATATGGGCTAAACCTTAATACTTCTAAGACAAAACTTATGGTTGTCAGAAAAACAGAGTTACAACCAATATCATAGTTCATGGAATAGAGTTAAGAAGAATTCACAAAATCACCTATTTGGGCGCCAATATTAACGGTAATGGATAGATAAGCAAAATAAATAAGAATACGCATTGAAAAAGCCAGATCCGCCTTCTATAAACTAAAGACAATTCTCATTAATAAAAATATTAAATTAAACCGTAAAATCGGATTAATATACTACTACATATTCTCCACATTGATGTATGGTATGGATAGCTGGACTCTTACAGGAACACTTACGGAAAAAGTTGGAGACTTTGAGATCTGGATTTATCAACGAATATTACGGATACGTTGGATTGAATATCAAATGAAATTTAATGTTTGTTTCGACCCTTGTAAGTGTTTTCTGTTTGTTTTAAATTGTCCTTAATTGTTTTAACTTTTATATTTTTTTATATTTTATATACTCGACTTTGTAATAATCTACCATTTTGCCAATAGAACTTTATCAAAGAAATTTGATAATTACAAGTTGAAAGAATTGCACACTCACACAATTTGTATATCTAAGCTTATTAATTGTCATAAAACTGTCACCTTCATAAAACAAATACTCAATAAATAACACACATTTCATAAATATATCTCTCGAATAAGTATAAATAACTTTTAAATAACACAATGGTATATAACATCACTTTCATTTAACAAACAATCACACACCTATCTCTACTTCATTGGATCAAATCTATCTCCTCAAGAACTTCCCGTTTACTGTCAAACAACTACAATAGCAGACTTAAGTTCTCCATTCAACAATACATGATAGTTTCAACCATGATCTACCATCCATCAATTAATAGAGTACCGGCATGTAAGTAATGTTTATTTATTTGTTCATTTATTAATTTATTACAATCTAATAGACTATTTTATAACAATTTGTGGGTCTTACCTTGTCTGTTTAAACTTTTTATACCTTTTTAGTCATTTTATTCATTTTGAAAAAACCACAGACATGTAATATTGGCATAATTATTTGTAATTTATAACATCTAATTTGTTTATCTTTATTAGACAACACCCTAATATGGGTTTTTATCATTTATTTAACTTTGTATCGAGACCTGAATATGCTTTGCATATTGTAGAAACGGAAACCGGTCGTCTGAATAGTTAAATTAAATTGATTGTGAGTAAGTCTTATTTATTATTTCTTTACCTATTTCAAATGAAATAGTTTTACAATGAATGAAAAGAGCACATAAATACCAAAAATAATAAAAATTGAAAAGTTACAAAATTTTGGCCATGTAATGAGACATCCAGAGAGGTGTAACCTTCTACACTTCATATTACAGGGCAAGACTGAAAAAGAGTCTCAGGCCGAGGAAGAACATCCTGGTTCAGAAATTTGCGAGAGTGTATCAAGAGACATCCGCTAATCTGATTCGATTTGCCGTTAACAAAGTTATATTTGATTATCTGTATATTCTTCAGTATAAAAAGTTTTAGGTTTCGAAAAGTTTTCAAAAGAAGGTAATTCTTAGTAACCTGACAAATAACCATTTTTTGACCTTTTTAAAACAAAAACTTACTAACGCACAAACAATTACTAATATAGTTAAGAAAAAACTAGAGTTCTTCTTAAAAGTTAAGCAAAATAAAAGGTTCCTAATTAATGTTGTAGGGAAGATGCAAAAATGGGTTTTTGGTACTTACTTAACAAAATTACATTTAAGTTGACAAAATCTCTATGACGATCTAAAAACCAAACAAAGTCTTACACTACAACTTTCACAAACATATATTATAGTAGTAATTTCGAAAAAATAAACAAAAATCCAATACCTTTAGAAATTTAACTCAAAAATTTATCAAAAGAAACCTGTTTTAATTTTTCAATGTTATAAATGATTTACTAATGCAATTGCAAGCAATTGAATATTTAATAAATAATTTAGAAACTGCAATTTTTTTGAAGGATAAATATTTTACAATAGAACCTAGTTATATAAAAACAAAGCTTGAAAAACTAGAACAAATATATGGAAATTCACAAGTACCAAAGTTAAAATAAATACTAAATTTTATTAATCTTTATTACCTATACAAGTAATTATTCATAATAAAATTACTCTATTTAAAATTCACGTTCTCTTATTCAAGTCCCAATACAAATTATTTTATCTATAACCTATACCTATATCAAATTATGCAATTATTCTCGAACAACCTTATATATTGCTCAATGCTCAATACTGAAGAGTACTGGACCACTTCAGTAAGATGCCAAGAGATAGAAGATTCGTATTTCTGCTCGAGATCAACTTACACCAGTATCAAACTTGCCTAGGTCTAACAGACCTGATTAAACGAAAAAAACTCATGCTCACTAAAAGATGCACTTCTCTAAAACAACGTTATCACAAATCAACTCATAAATCATCCTTATAATACCAGCTAACAAGACGACAGTCAAAAATGCCTTTCACGTCGATGGAGTAATATAAAGTATTTAAACCATCAGTAGAAAAATGCACGATTTTCGTAAACGGAAAAATCTGTCAATCCAAAATCACTACTCATAAACAATTTGTATTTCAATTGCCCCAGAAAGAAATCAACCGACTGGAGATAGAAGAAAACCAAGATACGTTTTACCTTAAACAACTCAACGTGGATGAAATTAACCGAGTGGAAACCTTATGCAACCTTCTAAAAACGAGAGACCTTGAAATTGCACAATTAGACATACATGGATCAATACTACGACATCATTGGCTATAGTCACCATAGTTTTAACCATCATTACATACTTTTGTATAAAGAGACATCGTTCAATACGAAAATAAGAAAAAGAAGTTACCCAAAAAATAGAAGAACCACTATTTTCCGCTCTGATAAGAGAGGAGTTAAGAAATACAAAATTCCCAATATAATTGTACAGATGATACGAGATACGATATGATGAACTATAACGAGATTTCTATTTATAATGATAATACATTATATAAAAAAACGATAAACCAAGTTAAGAGACATTTCTGAAGTATTTGTCAAACTAGTAGTAGAGATTGTAATCATTCCTGGTAAGTTATTTTTGTTAACAAAAATTTTAAAAACAAGTTTTTTAAGATGAAAAACAAAATTGGCGCAGTTAGTCAGATCCAGGAGTACAAACTGAGTAGAAAAACTGTTTTCAGCTTTGGTTTCAACCAATTTGCCTGGATGCTAAAGAACCACACGAACTTGAAGTAATAAGACCTCTTAACATAACAAATAAATGTTGAGCACATATTTCCTTCGTTTCCTTTATTTTTTCTTTACTTTTTCCTAAGTGAATTTAAAAAAAAAATCACAGTTGAGAACTTTTTTTATATACAATAATATCCTATTTTGGTACAAACGTAAAATGTTTCTATAATTGATAGAAAATGAATTTCCTAAATATTTTTCCCTATATTTTAAATTATTTTATTACATACCCATAACAACAGTATATTTATTCATACAATTATATGAATATAAACCATTAACTAACTTTTGAAATAACTTATAACTAATATCAGTTCCGAAAACGAAATTTCTATTATTTATAATCATAATATTTTATATAAACCAAAGTAGTAGTAGAGATTGTAATCATTAGTTGTAAGTTATTTTTGTGAATAAAAGACGAAAAACAAAATTCCATACTATAAGTGATTTAGTAGCTATTTACACAAATAAAATTTATTTTTATGAAAAGTAAAAAAATATTTGGACGAAAAAATTACATTAATTTGTCCTTTGGGAGTGTTCAGTAAAAGGATATATAAAATGTACAGGCTCATATATCCGAATGAACTTTGCTTCAAAAACTATTCATATAGAGGAGGTGTCCGTTGAATAGAAGTGATTTTTTAGAAAGAGTTCAGTGTACTACAACTAATAATTTCTTAATATCGTTCTGAAGCTATTTTCTTGTGGCATCTTAAAGTAATTATTTACATCGTGTTTACATATTTGAGATCTATCAAATTCTCTGTTTTTAATGTGAGATCCTACAGCTTACACAAGGAATAATACAAGAAAAATATCAATACCATACATGAAAGAATTATCAGAAAAACTTGAAAGAATAGGAAATAAATCTAACATTTTAACAACATTCAAAACAATAAACACGTTGAGATCTACTTTGTCCAAAATCAAACCTAACAATGAACAAGAAAGAACAAAGAATTGCATTTATAAAATACCTTGTGGATGCGATCAGTTTTATTTGGGTCAAACATCAAGGCCATTAAATGTTAGAATAAGTGAACATCAATCTTATATGAAAAATAGAGAATTTGATAGATTTCAAATATGTAAACACGCATGGGATAATGAAGATAGAGTTCAATGGAATGATTTAATTCCTCGGCAGATTGTAGTAGGATCTGGTTACCCATATTGAAAGAGGAAATTAATAAAAGAAAAAAACCAATATTAGTAAGTCAGTAACATATAGAGGATATATCATTTATGTTTTTAAATAACAAACATATAAAATCAGAATTTGGTGTTTTTTTCGGTTTTTACCTCATAATTTACTATGAAATCACTCACAGGAGAATTTTACTATCATCATGGCATGTGTGTCTTTTTAAAGATGAATTACATGCTATGATTTTTTCTGACGGATATTCTCAAGTTATTGATTTCATGTAATCGAATAACTAGCTTATAAGTAAAGTCGTCCCAGTAGCGCAACTCAACAATATTGGCAATATCATTTTAAAGTCGTCTACTTTAAAATGTATAATTTTTGTCTGAATTGTCCATATAAATGAGTCAGATAATATTAAATTATTAGAAAATTTTTTCACTAAGTAACAAAAAACAAGAATTTTTTGGTAAAGAATTAGTAAATAGAATTAACGATTATTGCATTAGATACGGACTAAAAATAAATAAGAGAAAAACTAAATTTATGATTGTCTCAAAACGCAACATGGAAATGAAAGATTAATGATAGAGCGAACCCAAATAGAAAAAGTAGAGACATACAAATATCTGGAAACCTGGGTTGATGACAAAAATGACCAAAGCAGAGAAATCAAAGTCCGAATTGAAACTGCAAGGCAAGCATTTGTAAAAATGAAGACAATGCTTACCAATAGAGACCTTCAGTTGTATCTTAGATTGAGGGCTCTAAGGATTACCAATGCTGAGGTACTACGACGTCTAAATAAGGAGTTAGAAATTATGAACAGCATAAAAAGAAGAAAACTAGAATATTTGGGTCACATAACCAGAGGAGAAAAATATGAGCTGCTGAGAATTATTATGCAAGGAAGGATCCAAGGAAGAAGAAGTATAGGAAGAAGACGCATCTCCTGGCTGAGGAACTTTAGATAATGGTTTAACTGTAGTTCACTACAACTTTTCAGAGCAGCAGCCAACAAAGTGACCATAGCCGTTATGATCCTCCGATAGGAGATGGAACTTTAAGAAGAAGAAGAACAAAAAACAAAATCTGTTTAATTTACTAATGTTTGTATTTTGAGAACAATTTCCAAAGTGGAAATTGAAACGTCAATAAACGTACTTTAACCTTTAATTGTGTCTTATTCCGATTTAAATAGTAATTATACCTGATAATGGATGGAAATATTTTGGGATAATATAATCCCAAAGATCTATAGTGTTTACGGTACTGCATGTAAATTTGTATACCTAGTATTTTTATTTTTGTTTCCTGCAAAAAAGCTTATTTTACCTATAAACATTAATCTTATTTCAGAATTCTATTATTAGCATACGTGTACATCTTGTTTTTATTTCCTGTAGTAATATTTCCCTTATTTCTCGAAAAACAATAAATCGTCAAGGAATTTAAGAAAGGAAGCAACTCAGACGAGGGTTCATCGGTCAAAGTGAGATTAGAACCCCATTTGAAGTACCGTTGATTTTAGACTATGCAATGTTGCCTTTTAGTGAATTAATGCATTTAGGCGCTGATCTTAAAATGCTGTTTATTATTTTGATGTATTTTTAAAGCTTGATTAAACATATTGTATTTATTTTTTAATAGTTAATAATAACTGCTCAATTAAGCTATAGCTATTCAAATACGTATTTGTAAAAATCTATTCATTATTTGTGAAATCGGAAAAGATGACGTTATAATTTCTACTACTCAGACATATAAGTCATAAGGATAAGCGAAAGAAGAAATTAGGATAACAGTAGCAAATATCCTAAACAAAATAGTTGTCAATTTGGATGCTATAAGCTCACGAATTCTGCTATAGTTTATTTGGAAATGAACGAGCACAGCTATCACACAGCCTTCCGATCCTACTCCAATCATACATAGTTTAGCGGCTGGGCACCTTTTTGTAAACATAGAAGGGTAAATAGTTGAAAATTATTCTATAGTATGTAAAATTTTTCGCCGAATACTAATATGTAGTCCTACAGTCTTATTTTCATAGGATATACACACATAAATTGCTAATGAGTAAGCCTTAAGGTTAAGTCAGAATTGCATGCCTCAGTGGAGAACATGAGTTTATTTTATCATAGAGAAATATAAATCAGCACGTACATTTATTATACACAAAAATAAATATATTATCTTCTTTAAATTAGATATAATCACCATCGCTATATTCGTCATTTCCCAAAGAAATTATAACTGGCTGTATTGTTGCTCGACAATTGCGACAGTCACTTTATTTGATAAGACTAGTTTAATTAGTGCAATAATAAGGTGGTAACACCATAACTCCGCATTCTTTAGCTGTTCCGTCGGGATTCAAGGCTCTGTATCAGTTCTTTGAGCCTTGTTTTGTTTTACAATGACCTAGCTCATTAACATTTCTTCTTCTTCAAGTGCCCTGTCCGTTGTGAACGTTGGCTATTAACATGGTAATTCTGATCTTGTTTGCGGCGATTCGGAATAGTTTGACTGATGTGAGCCCGAACCACTTCCGCAGATTTTGGAGCCACGATTTTTTTTCTCTTTTTTTTCTACTGCCTAGCCCTCGCTTACTGTCTATTTTTCCCTGGACAATCAATTGCAGCAAACGGTACTTATCGTGTCTCAATATGTGGCTTAGATATTCAAGCTTTCTTTGTTTAATTGTATTCACGATTTCTTTCTCCTTTCCGATTCTTTGAAGTACCTCTATGTTGGTGACATGTTCGGTCCAGGATATACGAAGAATGCGTCGATTCACCCACATTTCGAATGCTTCTAGTTTTCTCGTGAGCGTCTCCGTCAGCGTCCAGGCCTCCACACCATACAGTAAGATCGGAAAAATGTAGCATTTAACTAGACGTAGTTTTAGGGGAAGAGACAAATCCTTGCTTATGAGAAGCTTTTTCATATTGCTAAATGCTGATATAGCTCGTTCTATTCTCGCCTTAATTTCTGTACCCTGTTCTAATGTTGCATTTACGTTGGTGCCAAGGTACACATACGATTCTACATGGTCAATTAGTATGTTACTTATCCGTAATTGTCGAGCAGGTTGTTGCTTTTTGCTTATCAGCATCCTTTTTGTCTTCTTGAAGTTGAGGCTCAGGCCGTATTTCTCACTAACTGGATAAACTCTTTCCATTACCTGTTGTAATTCTTCTATGGTACTGGCAAGGATCACCGTGTCGTCGGTCAAATTAACATTTATGCTAATCAATTCATTTATTCCTCGTATCTAAATACCCCTTACATTTTAAAATTGAAATCAGCAAGAAGGTAATAAGGCAGTAAACACCATTTCAATATCTGGGAATAAATATTTTGCATGTAGGGATTTGAACAAAACGTGTACAAACATTGAAAAAAAATTCACAATATAGTAAAGATATATAGTAGATATATTCTCCATTTGACCTCATGAACCAGAAGCACTGAATACATTTTTGATGAACATTAACAATCAAATTCACCATAGGAAAAGACAATAACTTTTCTGATATTTAAACTATTACTCCAGCCATAACATAAATGTCAAAAATAAAATTATCAAGTCATTGTATGATAGAGCCCAAAACACCTGCTCGAATGAAAATGTATTTCAGGGACAAAAAAGATCTTGCTAATAAAGGTTTTAACAAAAAATTATTATCAATTGTTATTTATAAACAACGCACTTCACAAATATGAAGAAAAAAACTAACATAACACCACAAGCAATTCAGAAATGCTCATAAGAAGGATTTGAAAATGGCAACAATACGATATCTACCGTATGTACATATTATTATGTAAACGGCTTATCAGAAAAATTAAGGATATGAAAAAAACATAAAATACAATGAGATCTATTCTTCCCAAAATCAAATTAAACAATATACAACTGTATCTATAAAATATATTATGAATGTAACGATTTTTTTTGGGAGAAATCACAAGAACACTAAGTATCAGGATAAATGAGCATAATTCATGCATCAAAAACAGAGACTTCGGCAGATTTCAGATAAGAAAAAATGCCTGAGATAACGAACACAGGTACAATACATAAATCCCATCGTTTGATACCTCATACGACATGATCCAATGAAAATATGTCACAGTGCCTTTTGACACATATTTGTTTTAATAATTGCCTTTATTAATTGTCCCCCCACTCCTTTCGTTTCGTTTGATTTTTTCAATTTATTTACAAGAATATCAACTTACCCTCGTGCTATACCATGAAATGACACAAGCATTCTTGCACACCTAGACCTCTTTCACACTGGCTTCTCGTTTTATTTTCACATGATAACAGACTGTGCAATCTCGGAAACAGCCTCATTCATGGGTTTTCTAGCCCTTTATTTCATAAATAATTTCAAAAGAGTTCATATTTTTTATGTCTTTTCTGTTCAGAGATTGCATGAAAACATTTCTTAGCACACTTACAAGCTTCGTTAGTTGCATGAGACTGTAACTTAAGTTTCTTTATCTTGCATCCTTCCAAAATTTTTTCTTTTCTTAGAGTTTTTCCCATGATCACAAGGTAATTGTTCACTTGAACACTAACCCCTATCTGCCATGATTATTTTGATTATCAGATAAAAGTATAAAACGTTGTAAATAATAATTTTCACTTTAAAATAAAACAAACTGGGCACTAACATAACCTTCAGAACAAAGAAACTGAAAGCCTCTGTAGAAATCAGGTTACTGAATGTCGCATGCCATTGTTGCCTGGCATGCGACACTAGGATTACCTGGGCTTATCAATATTTTCCCCTATTTGGAATGGACATGTCAAGTTCTTTCCCTGTACAGGTTTTTTAAACACATATACCTTTTGACTTATCGAGTTATTACTCTATTTTGTCACTCTTAGAAACTATGCAATTAAAGCTACAAAGGGTATTAAAAACGAGAAATGTCACAAATTGGACTTATCAAGTCCTGTGTGGCCTCTGTAGTCTTTAAAAGTGAATTATGGAGAAAAATAAAGATAATACAGAAATAACTTTCCAAAAATAATAATAAATAAAAAAATAAAGCATTTTTAATTATTCGGACATATCGAACGAATGGACGAAAATAAATTTTTGAAGACAATGATAGACGCTAAAAAAATAGACAAAATAGAAAAAACTAGGCTAATAAATACCTTAGAAATAGAGGCAAAGAACGGGGAGTAAAAAATAAATAACAGTACCTACAGAAGAAAGGAAATTATAGGTAAATTATAGGCAAAAATAACTTTAAATGATAAATAATATTATATTTTAAATATAGTAAAGTAAATTTATATTTTGATTCTCATTTTGGCATTAAGTATTTATTTCCTCTGCTGATAAAAAATCTAAATATTCCTTTTGTTTTAGATTCTCGATCAACCACCTCTAAGATTGGCAACATTGACCTTGTAAATCTCGTAGGGCGGCTCACTTTAAAGATTTATAGCCTGTTGAATGTTGCCTTTTCTTCATGCCGAAACTGACCGCAGCATTCGAGAACCTGTCACAACACAATTTTGTGTTTTGACCAGCTTTAAAGCAAAAGGACCGGAAATGTGAGGTGGATTTAGTAGAGGGCCAGCCGGTTTTATTATCAGCATATTATGCAACTCAAATTTGTTGTATAATAGGCTTATGACAAGCCTTACCAACTGTAAAAATATATACGATCTTTTTATTTCTTTGGTAAGGTTTTATGTTTTAAAAACTAGAATTAAAATTGTAGTCACTCTTAATGAAATTACGTATCTAATAAATCATATATTTATAAATTAATATAAATATATTTAACATTTTACAGGAAGTGAGAAAAACTGTAATTATTAATTAAGTTAAAATAAAAACACAAAATATAAATAAATGTACTTTTTTATTATCAATTTATCCTATTTATAAGTTTCATCAAGCTTTATTAGTTTTTTTTAAATAAAAAAAATTATTGATGGACATAACGCTATTTGGTTTTAATGACAAAATGTAGTTTGATTGTTCCTAAATGATTAAAATAAAAATATGAACTGAAAATGCATTTCTGCGTCTTTGGAATGCAATATAGTAAAAAAAATCATATGACATGTATGTCGTCCTCCAGAAGATAGCAAAATTCTTCTCCATCTTTACATTGATCGCAGGTCTGGTCTCTTTCAATTGTATTTTCACGATGCTGCTCTTTCAAAATTGGATGTAACCAAGTTAACTCTGGATCTAATTCACATTCTTTACCTGATAAACTAACTAAAAATTTTTAAGCTTTCCAGTTTTTTCTTCTTAACAGCATGCTTCATTGTCAATTACGGCAGTATTATGTTATTTAGTTTTTCCTGTGGTTGAATTAAACTTGAAATCTTTTTAGAAGAACATCTTTTCTATACAATACCTCCGTTTTATACAAGTGAAAGTGCTGCATGCATGTTTTATGTCATACAAAGTCCAATCAGAGTCCAGCTTGCGTATTTGTCCTTTCTTAGAATAGATTTCATATTCGGATTTGCCTGGTGACTTTATAAAAGCATAGGCACGTAAGTGTAGCTCTTCTTCTTCTTCATGTACCATGTCCTCTCAGAACGTTGGTTACCATCATAGCTATTTTAATTTTATTCACTGCCACCCTAAATAGCATGCTTGTATCTACACCATACCAATCTCGCAAGTTCTTCAACCATAAGGTTCATCTTCGCCCTGGACTGCGTTTGCCTGCTATTTTTCCTTGCATGATATTTTGTAGCAATCTATATTTGGGACCTCTCATTACATGTCCGAAGTCAAGTCTAGCTTGACTTGATCAAAAACTCGATTAGCTGGCATAAACGAATGGCCACGAACGGAAAACGTCATCGTAATTGTTTTAATAGTTTTTGGGTCAATATTCATAGGCTCCCTAATAACCGCCTTACCAAGTTAATCTGGGAAGAAGTCCCGACAGGAAGAAGGCCCTTACTGACTTAAACATCATGGACGACCGTTCGAGATGGAAGCAGGTTGTGCAGTCAGCCAAGACCCACCTCGGGTTGTAGTGCTACCAGAAGAAGAAGAAGGCAATATTCAAAAGCCACAAGGTATGTGCATGTACCATGTGCGAACTTATATTCTGACTCACACATCCATCCGAAAACAATCTTAGATGTTTATTATCTGGGTCAAAATCAGTGTTTTTTAGAAAGTCAGTCAACTCGGAACTTATTTCTAACACACTTCTTCCTGATTCATGATCAAACCATGGATAAAAAACAAAAGTTTTTGTTAAAATATCTGTCACATCAACTGCATAAAAAGACAGTTGCTGAGCATATAATGCTTCCGTAATAGACGCTTATAGGAGATTTTGGACCTGTTGCAGATCAAAGCAATATGCCACGCTATTTGTATCACCCACAAAATGCTGACCTCCACTCATATCAATATTATTATTGTAATCAAAAAGAGCGTATTAAGCGCTAATAATATCATATACTGTTGTTTCCTGAAATGCCTGATAATAATATAAAGTTGTTACATGGTAAAAAAGTATTGCACGCAAAATAGCCCTATTTGTTTGTCTCTCGCTACTGGACAAAATGCGTTTTGTTTGTCTAGGTAATTTTTGAAGCCAAAAATGTACGTGAAATATTACGTTTATAATATCTAGGAGTATGTAAATTAATAAATGATATTTTGACGAATCCAACGCCACCTCGAAGTCAGCATGTGAAAATATGCACAAAGTGCGATTTGAAAATCTGCTCCTCATATATTAGAGGAGAAGGTGGTAATATGGCCCCTGCATATTTTATGGCCCCCCTCCGTATTTTAATAACAAAGTGCTGAAATCTAGTGGAGAACGCTGGAACTAGTTCACTAGTATACCAACTGGCCGGTAGGAGCGCTGTGAGCCATTAAGTGCAGTCACTCAGTAATTGTGCAGTAGTTTGTGTTTTGGTCAATCCTCAAAACTTTGAAAGGTATGTAAATTTCTTGATTTTAACTTACCATAACTAATAAGAACTTAGTTCTAAGTATCGTGCATATGAATTAGAGGTTATTACCTACAGTTTAACACAGACTAGAATGTTCTAAGTCTTTTACATTTTATCTTGTAACCACGTGTTTTAAACTTGGAGATGTGTGTATTATGGCCCCCCTAGGTAATGGTAATATGGACCCCGGGGTCCATATTACAAGCAGTTTCAATATTTGTGGTTTTTTTATTTTTCAGATGCCTAGAATCAGCTTAACACCTAAACCAGCCAGAAAAAGGCAAATTTGGGACAAGGACAAAATGAAAGAAGCAGTAGCAGCTGTCACTGAAAAGAAAATGGGTGTCAAAAAGGCTTCTAAACATTTTGATTTGCCTAAGACCACTTTAAGAAGATATGTTAAAGAGGCAAGTACATCTGAAGCCACTGAAGTTCACACAAAAAAGCTAGGTAGGAAACCAGCTATACCTGAAGAACTGGAAAATGAACTAGTGGAGTACCTGAAGTATATGGAGGCAAAATTTTACGAGTTCACTCGCTTGGATGTTCGCCGAATGGCTTACCAACTAGCAATTAGAAATGGGATTCAAACCAACTTTAGAAACGAAATTGCTGGCAGGGCTTGGTTGGACCATTTCCTTAGACGACACAAAGACAAGTTGTCAATCCGAAAGCCAACTGGAACATCATATGCTCGTGCAAAAGGTTTTACTCGTGAAAGAGTTAATGCCTTTTATGACTTGCTGGAGTCCGAATATTCAAAACACAAATATCCAGGTGACCGTATTTGGAATGTGGATGAAACGGGCCTGAGTGTAGTTCAGACAAAAATACCTTAAGTTATTGCCAGTAAAGGTAAAGTAAAGGTAAACGCGTATATGTTCTCTAACTGCGGCAGAACGTGGATCTTTGGGTACAGTCATATGTTCAATGAGTGCAGGAGGATCTTATGTCCCTCCGATGTTGATTTTCCCAAGGATAAACATGTCTGATCTTATGAAAGGAGCTCCTCCTGGGTCAATTGGAAGAGCTCACCCGTCTGGGTGGGTTCAATCAAATCTGTTTAGAGACTGGTTAGCTCATTTTATTGAAAAAACAAATTAAACAGAGACCTCGCCCATACTACTTATCCTTGACGGTCACTTTTCGCACACAAGAAACATTGATGTGATCGATTTGGCAAGGAAAAATTACATCACGATATTGTCCTTACCATCCCACACAACACATAAATTGCAACCACTAGACCGCACTTTTATGGGAGCTTTAAAGACTCACTACAGTGAAAATATCCGACAGTGGATGCTTCATGAAAGTAGACCTGTTGGGCCTTACGATATTGCGTCCTTTTTGGGAAAGGCGTACCTCCGATGTACCACAGGAGTAAACGCTGTAAATGGATTCTGGGTCACAGGTATTTACCCCCTGAAAAGAAATATTTTTCAAGACCATGAATTCATTGCAGGGGAGGAGGAGGCACCAAACAAAAATCAGGCTGAGAACACTGATAACCGACTGCATGACACTCCTGCAGTTGAAGTCAATCCTCATCCACCAACAACCTTCGCTGTGTCTCCTAAAGACATTCACCCCGTTCCAGAAAAAAAGAAAAAATCAAACCGTGGACGAAAACCCTGCATCGCAAACGTCGTTAGTAGTTCTCCTTATAAAAGAGAGCTAGAAGATTTTCTGGTAAAAAAAGAAGCTGCTGCAAGTCGTCGTGGTCGTGGCCGTGGCAATGGCCGTGCAATGGGAAAGGCACTGGAAGAGGTGCTTCAACAAGTGTCACTCGAAGTTTGACGTTTGTTAACCCCATACCATCTTGTCCCGAACCTCAAACTAGCGCTGTGACGTTTGATAACCCCATACCGTCTTGTTCTGGGCCTCAAGCTAGCCCTAAAGGACAAGCAGCCAAGTCTGACTGTACCCCACGTGCCAACGCTGGAAAATCAAAGAAGAACAACCCTAAACACAAACGTCCAGCTGACAGCAGTAACGACGACGATGATGATGATGATGATGACGGGATGCAGCTCTCCACTTGCTCCGGTGAATCACCTTTTGATCTAAAAGTTCACCAACAGCGTGCGTGGGGAACTATGGGTTCAGTGTCTCATGTGTTCACTGTGGGCACATAACGAATGTGCAGGGGCAGAGAAGAATGAGTACGTCTGCGATTTCTGTCGTTGTTCGTCCATTATTACCATGTAGGACATTTTAATTTTGTAGACTAGACTATATCGACCTATACATACATATTATGCTGTATCTACTTATATACACTCTATCTACTTATGTATAATAAAAAGGTTTTTTGTTCAATGCAGTTATAATTTTCAGAATTTGCCAATATTTCCTTAAATTAATAAGGGGGTCCATATTACAAACACTATGGGGGCCATATTAACTGCACATCCCGTTTTCTGATGAATGTGTCAACTTTTAAAAAATTATTTAAAAAAACAATAAAATGAAGTCTTAAACCGCTTTAACTATTACAATGTGTTCGGTAACTAACACCATATCGTAACTAAGCTAACAATCTCTGTTTTTTATTAATAATATCAATTTTACAATAAAAAATCAAAATGGGGGTCCATATTACCACCTTCTCCTCTACCATTATTAAATTATAATTCACTAGTTTTGTACCAATAATGAAGAAAAGTAGTACTATTCGGATTCACCCAGAAAGCTGTATAAATTATTTATGTTCATGCTATAACTATAGATAATAGAAACTCGAAGCATTCTATTATTTTAAGTCGCTAAGATTCGTTAACATAGAGGCGTAAAAAATCTGTCTGAATAATAGCCATTCTAGATGTCTTGATGTAGTCTGCAGAAGAATTGTTTTTTGTCAGAAATACAATACTTATAATTTCTAGTGACTCCAATGCCAAGTACGTCCACTGAAAGTCTAGGATAATCACAACTAAGAGCAAGGAACTTTTGCAGGCAGTTAATCAGTTAAATTGCCAAATACTTACAAACATATTAATCTACTGATACTAACAAATTGTTAGTAAAAGTAAAAGTAAAATTGTTGAGAAGAATAAAAGTACGCAAGACTGCATACCTTGGACATATTATTATACTGAGGAATGATAAATATAGTCTTCTGCAGGTTATTATGCAGGGTAGAATCGATGGCAAAAAGGAATAGGTAGAAAGAGGAAGTCATGACTGCGAAATATTCGAGACTGGACAAACATGACTGTAGATGAATTATTCCACGTTGCAAAAGACAGAGAAGCTTTTAGAAATGTGGTCGCCAACCTCCGTTAATGAGGACGGCATAGGAAGAAGAAGATACTAACAAACTCACAGATCTTATTAACTTCTTCATCGCTAGAAATATTTCTGGTCATTATATGCATTTCCAGGAAGCATGAGACATGAACTCCGAACACTTTTCCATATTCCTTATATGGAGTGATACAATTATTTAAAATTAGCCACCTCCTAAATTAACTAATCGACTAACAGATTGGATAAGTTTTTAGCTTCAGTTAGAAGAAAAAATCAATTTGATCACCCCGTCAGAAACTAAGGACCAACTTGATGAAGAAACGGAATCTTTTGTTAAAAATATTCTTATAACATTTTGGGATAACTCAGTTCAACTAATTTCTAGAACTAGTTTAGGTAAATCAACATTAAGAAAAGAAAGACTTCTTTAATGTAATGAGAGGTCTCGAATATAGATTTCTACAAAATATTAAGCAAGGGAAAATAGCAAGCAAACGAAGTACAGGACGAAGAAAGACTTCATGGTTAAAGATCTTGCGAGATTTGTATGGAATTGGTACAAGTATGCTATATAAGGTGGCAGCGAATAAAATTTAGATAGCTGTAATCGTAAACAACGTTCTGAAAGGACATGGTATATGAAGAAGGAAGAAGTATACCTAGAACTAAAGGTAACAATTACCCTAACAAAATTAGACTTAACAGTCTAAACGGACTCTGTAGTCTCTAGGTAGTACTCTAGATCTCCATGTGATATCATAGTACTAAACAAAGCAGAACAGTAATTTATATGAGAAAAAATAAATAAAAATATTCCAATTAGTGATTGCCTGGGAGAACTAATTAATGACACAACACTGTTTATTCTCTCTGGGGAGCCACTAAGAGATTAAAAAGAACAACCTTGCATAATCCTCCAACTAGAAATTCAAATGAAAGCTGGGCAAAAAGGAACTTACAGAAAGCCAATAAAACTGCTAAACATCTAGAACAAATATTTTAGTTAAATGAGGGTAAACATATACTTAAGATGGAAACATTATCGAGAAAGAAGGTAAAATCTAATTAGTCACTACAAAAAAAAAGAAATTGCTTATGAAAACAAAGAAAACATCAATTCAAAAAAACATTATCAAGAAAGAAGGTAAAATCTGATTAGTCACTACAAAAGAAAGAAATTGCTTATGAAATCAAAGAAAACATCAGTTCAAAAAACTCCTAAATTTGTATCAATTATAAGAGAAATCCCAAAACAACTATTTAGGAACGCCATATGTTCCAACTAAGATATGTTTCTATCATATGCAAAATAGCTAAGGTTATATTGATGCCTTAACCTAGAAAACAATCAAATACAGTATTATCGTCCATACCAATTTCTTTACTCTCTGTAATTTCAAAATTTGATGAGAAGCTGTTGTTAAAATAGTTGAAACCTCTCATAGAAGCAAACAAAATACCGTCATACCAAATTTGGTGCAAGCTTTTGACAATGTATCTCCTTTTTGGGTAAGTCTTCACCGCATCCCCTATAACCCTTTATCTTCCACTTCCATTTACGCTTCCATTTACCATCGTTTTACCCTTTAAAGATAGCCGTGATGATCGCCAACATCCGGAACGGATAGGCACTTTAAGAAGAAGAAGTACCCCAATTCTAAATAAACGGGCGTTAACATTATCCTCTTATCTTTTTCTGAGACGGTCTACTGATCTTCTACCGTATGATCTCTCACACAACACTGTCTTTATTATGTTTTTTTCTTCCTCTGATCATACCACATTCTTATAGGGTTAGCTTTTAGGAGCCTTCTGTACTCTCCTCTCAATTTATGACTTTGAGGGAATTTTGAGAACCTTCCTTTCAAATACCAGCAGATTATTTATTTCCCATTGATGTAGATCATGTAACTTTCATATGTAACAACTGGACAAATAATTGACAATATAGTCTTAAATAAGATTTTCTTATGAGCAGTTTAGATCTTAATAATAATGATAGGGAGTATAATGCTTTATTCTCCGCAGATATCCCTGCTGATACCTTTTTTTTGGTGGTTGTTATATGTGATTACCGCCCCAGATATTTAAATTCTTTTACTACTTCGAAGTTGTTGTCATTAATAGTAACGTTCTGCCTTGGTGTTGGATTTTTGGTGACTAGCATGCATTTTATCTTCTCTTCATTTATTCGCAGACCCAGACTACCTGTTTTCTCATCGAGTTGTGAAAGTACCTCTCTCACGTTTCTTGTAGAATCAGCATCTCCATCTAGATTATCAGCCAAGACCAACAATAGTTTTGCTCCTGATTTTGACAAGGTATACATGATTAAGAGAAGGTAATAAAGAGCTTTTAGGGTTAAACATGAGAAGTTTACTCATAATTAATATAGAAGTACCGCAATGTAGTGTATTGGGTCAATCCCTATACATATTGTACACTAGCGATATTTCTGAATTATTACATACTACAATAGTCACTTTTGTAGACGATTATCATCATTATCGGGAATGCTACGCCTAAAGTTAAACATAAGCCTCTCTAATTTTTCCAGTTCTATTGGTCTTGAGCTTCCAATTCTCAGCAATCATTTTGACGTCGTCTGCATATCGTGTAGGGGATCTACCTCTGCTGCTTCTGTCTGCTTATGTCCATATTAAAATTTTCTGAGTCTATCGCCCGTCGTTCCATTTCAGGCGTGCTATGCACTCTATGCTATCTTTGACGCCTGCCTTTCTTCTTATTCTTCGTTTCTTACCCTGTTGCTGAAGGCCAGTCCAATTAGCGAGCGTTCCATTGTTCTTTGGGCTACTCTGAATTTGGTTGCTGTAAGTCATGACTGGAAGAAAACATTGGTTCACGTAGCAAACACAATGTGTTCACAGACGATACTGTCTTGCAAATAAAACAAAATCAGTACACATCAAATTTACAAACAAGAGGAGAAAAACCCATTCCTGTTAATATAAATATGCCGATTGTTCCGCATTTTCTATACCATAGGTGACAAAGTGTCGGTGATAGATTATTTCCCTGTATAAAGTCTTTTTGTGTGGTGATTGTTTTTCTTATTTTATTGCCTAATTTTATTGGCATCTCTGTTTCTTTATTCAGTATTTGTGTTATATGCATCTATTTCTCTCTAACGATTGTGAAGAAGCACATTCTTCTCAATGAGAAGAATGTGCATTCTTCTCATTGCTTCCGATAGTTGTTTCCTGGATACGCCATCGTATGCTTTGGCCAAGTCGATAAAGGTCATAAGTGTTTCAATATTTTTCTCTTTGTTTTTTTTTTCTATCACTTATCTTACGATGAATATATTATCTAGACATGATCTGGCTTTTCGAAATCTGGCTTGTTCTTCATCATCCTTATCCTCAGTCCTAATCCCTTTTGAAATGTAGTAACACCATCAGGCCTTTACAGTTTTTTCACGATTTCCCTCCATCCTTCTCTGTCCTCGGCTAGTTGTTCGGCTTCACGTAACACTTGGTTAACAAATGTTTTTGTTTGATTTACCCAACGGCTTTGAGATCTTCCCCTAGGTCTCTTTCCTTCATCTCTACCCTCGACTATCAGTATTTCCATCGTACCTGTTCTTCTAGCAGTGTGTCCAAAATACTGCAAATATCTCTGTTGTATTTGTTTAAGCAATCTATCCTTTGCTTTAAGTTGTTCTAATATCGATACGTCAGTGTGATGATCAATCCGGGATATTCTCAACATGCGGCGGTACACCCACATTTCAAAAGCGTCCAGTTTATTTTTATCTGCTTTCTTTACGGTCCACGTTTCGGATGCATATGTGGTTATTGGAAAAATGAGCGCCCATACCAGCCTTAGTTTTGTGTGTATTGTTATGCTAGAATTTTTCCAAATTGCTATAAGCTTCATCATAGCTGTTCTAACAATAGTCAACCTTCTACGTATCTCTCTGTCACCCCCTCCGTCATTTGTCATTAGTTTCCCCATATTCGCCATCTTCACTATTGTTCCACAAATAGGTCCTTTAAAAAATATGCACAAAATCACTTGGCCAGAAAACAGTTTAACTATGTAACATTAAACAAAGAGAGTACATATTTTTACACCACTAAATTTTAATAGCAAAGATAAATCTACTCGCTAAATGAAAAAAGAAAATATGTTTTCCAAAGAACATTTTCAGTAATTAATCTGTGGAGCGTACTGTTTTTTAAAATACAGCATAAAACCATACATATTAACAGTGAGGACCCACATTTACAAAAAGCAATAACAGAAGATAATAGATCTAAAATGAACCAAAATATATTGTCTTAAAAAACCTTAAAAAATTAAAGTATCCAGCAAGTAAGATATGGATGAGGGCTCAGAACTACTTCAACGTAGTTAAAGAAAATTCAAAACTCACCTAATAAATCTCTAGTAAAAAACACAATCGGAAAATAAATTAAGCAAAACAAATAAAATGGCCAGCAATAAAACCTGGACTAAATGTATCAGTGACGTACATAGAAGATGTATTTATCTTTGTAAAATAGCAAAAATGGAATCAACATTTAAAGAAAATGCTGCTTAAAAAAATATACCGCACAGCATAACACTGGAAGCTTAAAAGTGGAAGAACTATGTGAAGTTAGATAAAAAAGTGGCTCTAGCTTAAATGTTTAAAGTGGAGAAAAAGAAGGACTAGGTAGACAAAATATTAATAGTAAAATTACCATTAATAAGATAATATGTTATGAATTGTAATATCAAATGAAGCAGAATTATCCCCTGTATAATTAAGCAAATTGAACTACTTCGAATATTTGGAAAGTCGGATAACTAACAAACCCAAAACTAAAACTAAAATATTATATTCCATTTTATATATATAATTTATATTAATTAATAAGATATTCTGTTTTAACTGAAAACTACTTGTAATGCAGTTCTATGTAATCTATTTTCTAGTCTATAGTCCAGGATATCATGGTAGAAAATATCTGAATTTTAAGACAAAAATGTTCTTAATATTGTTCTAAAGCTATTTTCTGGTAGCATTTGAGAGTAGATACTATTTTATTAGGAACAAGCCACAACTGAAGGTTAAAATAAGTTTATTGACGTTTTAGTTTCCACTTCGAAAATCGTTCTTAAAATATAAACATTATTAAATTAAACAAATTTTGTTTTGTTTTACTTTACTAATTTTATATGACTGATTTATATTGAAAATTTAGACATATATTATACATTTTAAATTGGACGACTTAAAAATGATATTGCTAATATTGATGAGTTGCGTTCCTGGAACGACTTTATTGTAAGGTAGTTCATTCGATTACATGAAATAAACTTTAAATTGAGAATATCCGTCAGAAAAAAATTATAGCATGTAATTCGTCTTTAAAGAGACAACCACATGCCATGATGACAGTAAAATTCTCCTGTTAGTGATTCCGTAGTAAATTATGAAAGGGGCACAGATTTGTTATATAGATATACTTACCTTTATCTAAAATTTGTTATACTTTATTATTTTCCGACATTAGTTCCAAAAAATGTTCTTAATCAAATATGTTTTTAGCTTATTTTTTTTTAAGTTTTATGGACCATTTTATTTAGAGTTACTTTCTAATGAACAGAAATAACCTTACGATGCTTACACAGACCCCAGTGAGATCAATTAGCAGCAAGAAGCAGACACCCCGATGATGCATTTTTAGAAATTTTGGAAGATAAATCGAGTCCGAAAGCGACCGTTAGCGGGCGGGGGCGGGACATCGTGACAGATTGAAACCATCAGGCTGGAGACCGTCTGAACATGTGAAAACATCCCTCTTCGAGTGGATGTCTGGTTGCTTCTCTCGAAATGTTTAGTCTACTTTCGTGCAAACATGAGTCCTAAGGGTTATACGAGGGTTAATTTAAATCCTCTAAAAATAAATATGGTATGACATAAAAGCTATATATATAAAAGTCATTTTTCAGAGAATACGTTTCTCTGGATTTATATTTATTGTATTATTCCATTTTTTTACATTTTTTTTATTTTGTAACGATTTTATATTTTTTTAATTTCCTCACAAGGTCTCAGATATAAAATTTTGTAATCTTTGTAATTTTTGTAACTTTTTTGGATGGTGCTAGAAAGGTCACCAATGAAGACACTGCGGACGGCAGCCAGATGATTGGTAGAGAGCGAGTCGTGGGTTCGAAACTAGCTTTTGGAACCGGGCATGGGTCCAACGGACGAAATAAGTAAAGATAGAACAAGATAAGATATATTAGAAAAGATACAGGAATAAATAAAAAGATGGATGGGTAAAATTACCAAAGATGAGATAAGATAGAAACAAGGCGCCACTCAATTTTTTGGGGTTTAAGAAGAAAATAAAGAAACCTTAGAAAAGAAAGGAGATAAGGAAACATATTTAGGTTCAGAGATCAAACCCAAGGAAAGATACCAACAGTTAAATATCAAATAAATTTGGTCAACACATTATATAAACAAATCATAAATATATTAGGTATTACCCTTACTTACCTACGAAACTTAATCAGCCTGATCTTTCTACTGGTCAAAGGCATAATAATAATTAAAGGTAAAAAGCAAATATTCAGAATTACTATTTTATCAGGGAACTTGTTAGGAGCCGACAAATAAAATACATACATAAAACAATAACAATATATTCAACAACAAAACGGTATCGGTAGCTGAATGTATACAAGTAATAAAAAATCACCAACAACTATGAAATGGTGGATACATATAAAAATAAGCAGTTAAATAATTAGAAAATACCTTTACAAAGACATATAATACAATCATGCACAAATAAAGTTTTGGCGTATTTCGAGATATTACAGCAAAAAAAAATGAATAAAAATTATAACAAACACAAAAGATAACAAAAATTAATAAAATCTAAATTTACAAAAATTCAAAAAGGTTACAGAAATGAAAACATAAAAATTTAACCAAACCGCACTTGGTTAAGTCGATTAGTTATCTCACACTATTATTTAATGATAAACTGAGACTTAAATGTTTATAATTCTTACTTATTGAAATTTCTTAGTAGCTGATGGAATTTGGTTCGTAACAAAATATTGACTGTTCTTTAAATTGAATGCAAAATTCAGTAGTTACTCTCAACTACATTTGAAGACATGGATGAACTTTAGATCCGTCCAGATAATGGAAGATGATATGATACTATACCATATTACTCGCCCAGATAAGTGGAGATACTAAGATTATGGTAACTTACGGTAACACGTGACGGTTGCTGCACTAGGTCCTTCACTGAACTATATATTGTACTTAATACTTTACTTATATCTAGGGTGACCATAATTTTTCAACAAAAAAAAAGTACGTTAATAATTTTTAAGAAAATATGTACTCTGCTAGTACCCTAGGAAATTTTTCTGGTCAAAATTTTACAAATCTTTAATAAAACAATGATAATAACGATTTTTTTAATCAAACATAAGTACATACAAAATTTATGAAAAATTTTAATAAATAATTTTCTTTCGACGTTCCTTCCTGAACATCTTTATCATTATTTTGGTACCAGTCGTACTTTTTGGAACTATAAATTGCCTTCAAAAGTTGTGGTTTATTCTTCAAGAACTGAAACATTTCATAGCACGAAACTTTGAAGTTTATGTAGACTTGCATGATGGCTTCCAGAGTAAATATTTTCAATTGCGATTTGTTGGGACACCAATAGTTATTGATATTTAAGAACAACCGTTCAATCGACGCACTGGTCCCAGGCAGACAAAAAACACACTCACATAGAATTTTGAGATTTTTCAAAGCACTTTCTTTTTGGAAGATTTCGAGCCATCGATCTTCGGTAGAAATATTTTTCGAATTCCAGTCTGCGATTTTATCTTCTGTAACGTAGGTTCGTATTAGACTAACTTCATCAAACAGTTTGTTCTAATTCAATATCGGACCTATGTAGTCTTTGAAAGCTTCACACGACGATAAAATTTCAGCCCAAGAAACTTGTTTTTTCAAGTTAACCCATCCGAATAGCTTTAGTTCACTTAAATTTTCACTCTAGTTTTTCAAATATGTTACACAATTTAAATAGAACTGCTTGACATGCGCTTGATAAAGATATCCCGATAGTTCACACTAAGGTCAAGGTCTTCCATATTTTCAACTTTTGAAAGTGACTTTCTTACTTTAAGCGGTAAAAATAACTTAGTTAAGCGATTTTGAAGCTTATTTATGTTCGAAACACTCCAAAACAGCTTCCGTTGCGCATATTTTGTCACCTTCTACATCTAAAATCACTTTGTGGAAGAGAGACGCAATGCTATGCACAAACCACATCCATGTTTCACTGACTGGGTTTTGAAAAAACTGTTTTAGAACTGTTGGGCAACTATCAATCGATAAAAAATATGCTTTCAAGGGTTCTAACATTTGTATAATTCGTTCAATGGCTGGCATTAAGCTCAAAAATCTTGTTTTTGAAAACGACAACATTTTTTTTACTCGATATCAACAAAATCGCAAAACTGTTTTAGTTTCTCCGCTCTGATTGTAAAAATATAGAATTACTTAACAATCTTCACCTCAATAACCTCGATATCTATGGGTAAGACGTCCGTCGAATTTTGTAAATAGTTATTAAAAATGTGTGCCACACAACTAATTCCAATCGCGAGTTTACTACGAGAAGCATTTAATTTGCTGAATAGATTGTTCACTCCTTTTCTTCTCATTCCACCAAAATTTGTATTTGTATTATCAGCAGACATTCCAATGCATTTTTGTAGTAGATTATCGTGATTCAAAATATTGACCACGTAATCTTTTAACTGCTCTGATGTTTCACCAGGAAAGTCACGTAGCTGAAGTAATTTTACTTGGGCACCATTTTCTCCATCAAAATATCTTACCATTAAGGGCACAACTTTAATTTCTCTATGATTCGACTAATCGATTGCGATGCTGACGAAATTTGCTTTTCGAAGGTCAATTTCTAATTGGGATTGAGCCTCTTGAGCTAAAACATTTTTTACAATCGCCTCAGTCTTGGTTTGAGCTGCCGCAAATTTAGGTTCCAACATGCTTACAATTAGTTTTGACGTGCAGTCTAAGGATCTGAAACTTTGCAATTGCTTAATTGTATGGTAAGAAAAAGTACCTTCCTTGGCAGCAATCAACATACTTTTAGAACTTAAATTTTCTTTTTTAACAAAGGTTTCCAATTTGCTGCTTTTCGAGTTCGCATTAGCAGCCAACACGTGTTTTTTCTTTGACAAATGTTGTTTGATATTACTGCGACCACTGTTAGAAATATCAATATCACTTTTACAAACTTGGCAAAATACAATATGCAGTGAAACATTTGATTTTTGTTTCATAAAAGGATACTCTGCTTGCAACTCGACATTAAAATGGCATTTTCTTCTAGGCGGTGACGTGATGAAATTGTTTATTTTTCCACACAGCACAAAATAATATTAAAAACGAGAAAACCTGCCGGAATTTAAGACAAAAAGTTAATATGACTAATACTATAGACATAACAGTGAGCGCACAAGAAACAGATAAACATAAACGTACGACGAGATATGTATTTTTACTAAATAAATAAGATAATAAAATCGCAAGTGACTCCTGCGCCGATCGATTTCTGCTAAAGATAGGAGATTCTGATTCTTCTGCAAAAGATCGATTCTTGAATCAATTCGAATCATAATTATATTTTGTTTGGACAAAAAGTAGGACTTAATTTTGTGTAATTAAGAAAAAGAGTACATTTAGAGGTACTTCATAAATTTTAAAGTACAATAGGACAGCGTTTGAAAAGAAAGTACTGTCCCACTAAAAAAAGTACATATGGTCACCCTACTTATATCAAACACTGAATTTAATTAACATTAAAGGTACTTTATAACTATATTTAATCTAACATAGTATAGGATCAAAAAAACGCAAATATACAAGTGTATACACACTTATAAAAAATATAGTCTATATACACACTTATAGAGATACAGTAAGATCTAGTCCTTACGCAAAGGCTGTCCCACCAGAAGTAAATCTTTCTTGCAAAAATTTACCCAACTACAAAACAAGGAAGAAGGGATATCTCCCACTCAAAAATCATAGGCCAGCCTGTATATATTTCTAAGAAGATAAGGTCTTAACGACTATCGGAAAGTTCGGGGTAAATAACTATACCAACAATTGGACATGAGAAAACTAAAATCCTTTGGATTAGGTTATTATAGGTAGATTACTATACCTGCCTCCGAAGATAATTACTGAATTTATGAAAAAGAACCCGGAAAAGGATTAACTAAGAATTAGCCAAACCGGCGTCTTTAAATAAATAGGTAGGTAGATTCTTCCGTCATTTTTCGATAGTTTCCCAATAAAAATTCCTAATGGTACACATGATCATCGGCGTATCATCCACATGGGTAAAGGGAATTAAAAATAATTTAATATATTAATAATAAAAAAATGTTACAACTTGGATAAAACTTCCAGATTCACCACTACATTAATAGCAAAATTCTAAAAGAACTCTTAACAAAGATTTTTTCTCTAGACTATTTTTATCTGATAAAACGTCATAGCAATGCCACGTTTCCTACTGACAAAACTCCTTGCTGGCCGTAATTTCCCAGCGACTAAATTATGACAGATCCGTCACGAAGGTATCTGTCATGGACGTATAAACATAGATGGACACAGCAATAAGATACTTTTAACACACAATGTTTTGAAGCTTCGATAGAATGTGATGCTTCCGCAATGAGTATAAGCGTGCTTCAATTTTTACTCGCGGGTAATTATTCAGATTTTAAAAATTGGAAGTAGTAATAATGTCTAAAAACACGTTCAAAGAATTAAAAAAAAAGAGAGTTTAGCTAGTAACAAATCACGTCTTTATAGAAAAATTAAAATACAATTTTATTTGCTTTAAAATTAATACAATAAAATATAGTTAAATTCAAGTTAATTTTTAATAGGTATCAAAATAATGCTACAATAAAAAATCTTTATATTTTCTCCTAAATTTGCTACCAAAATAGTTCGATCGTAAATATTATTTGGAAACCTACATAGAAAAATAAATGAGTGTTATTCATTTCACTAATTTATTTGCATCCATGAGAAATATTAAATTAAAAAGGTACTAAACAGATCTTTTTTAATCAGATGATGTCTACTTACTATTTAAAAATGTCGACTAATTTCATGAACGTATATCTTATTCAATACATTAAAGAACATGAATAAACCCAATGGTATGCCTATTAAAATGTAAACAAACACACTTCCTCATTTCCTCATCTTACATAATGTAAATTGTATGGACTTACAAATGAAATGAGAGATCGGGATGTAAATATTTCGTATATTTTATTTCACTTTTCACAAATATCACTCAAATATCGAAAAACAACTTTTCCTCATTCTACATGTAAAAAGTAAACAAACATAACAGCATTTGAAGTTTGACGTTGATCCATAAGACAGAGAAATGTAAACAACCGTTGCCATTTATAGTTTACAATTAAATATATTAATCTAACCAATAAATTATTATTTTGGTTTGATAGCACCTGTAGAGTATAAAATACGGAGTAATATTTTCAGCGACTCGCGAATAAGAAATTTTAAAACAAAATGTGACAACAGTTGAAGGTGCTGAGAATGTGACATATTTAAATAATTTTGACTACACAATTTTATGTAAATAACTGAGTCCATCTGTGTTTATACATCCATGGTATCTGGTAATTCTATTGTTGTCAGTTTGACGGCATAATCACTTTGGATATATACAATGAATCGAGACAATAAATCAAGATTTGGATGCTAGTCAGGTGAAGAAATCAAAAAATTGGTGTCACATTGAACAAGCAGAGGTCCAGAAGTTCTATTTGGACCCAATTTTCGGAGTTCCTATGAGTAAGAAATTTTACGCTTGTAAGATGTACTAGCATAACGGAACTAGCAAAAATTCTCGAGGATTATGCCTTCAACATCAAAAAAGGCAATGGCGAATACTATAAAGAGTCGTCTGTAAGGTCAATGTGGAATATTACAGCAAAAATGGTTCAAGAAAAATATTTTACGTAGTACGGTATAAAAAAAGACCCTTTCACAGATATATCTTTCAAATGTGCAAGATTGGACAGATATATCAAACGGAGGCAGCTTCAAAGTGTTCAAGAAAAAAGTAAATAGTTCAAAAGCATTATCCACCGAAGAACTATTAAAAATCATCCAAAGACGAGGAAACCCCCGATGGAACAGAAAATAGTACATTGTTTACCGGGTAGGAAAAGCTTAATATTCCTGGACGACTGTGAAGATTGCTAAGTCGAGGCGCAAGCCGAGACTTAGCAACACAGAGTCCAGGAATGTGGCTTTTCCTACGAGGTAAACATACTATTTTTCCGCAAATCGTTTAAAATTCGACAGATATTGATTGATTTAAAAAAAACGCGATAATTTTTATTCCCAAATAAATGGTGCTTTGAAATTCCTAATAAAATTACTTGGGTTACTATGGAAATGTATTGAGGTTGAACTGTCAAACTTGACGCTTATAAATTTAATTGCTGGTGTTCTCGAAAGTAATGTATTGTATATTAAATTGTATATTAATATAATGTATAATAAAGTATTCAGCAATGACTTGGTGTTTTCAAAATATAAATTAATTCCTTATAAGCAATGTGTTTTCTATCATTTATGTAGAACACTAACAACTGTACGGAAATATCATTTCCTTACAGTAAGGAAATGACATTTCCTTACAGTAAGGAAGTCCTGACTTTTTCTTCAAGAAATTTTGACAGGAATGTCAAAATTTCCTGGCGATTTGCGGAAAAAGTTTTTTTCTTTGCTCATTTAAACTTGCTTGGAGAGGCAATGAAGCCATAAACAGCAAGATTTACTTTTTCCAGAAGAAATTTGATATTATGGGAATTTATGGGCCGAATTGAATACAACAGCATTTTTTAAAAACAAATGAAGGAGGTTCGAAAAGTTTGACAAGCAGCAAATGGCTGGTAAGAAATTCATTAAATAAAAATTAATGCCTAGTTAGATTATTTTTGATTATTTTCCAAACTTCATATCCAAGTGTACTGATAAGAAACCATTTTTTGTTCTTACCTTCTGTTTCTACCGGCTTTCGAGACAGGGCCGTCTCGAGGATCTAGTTGGAGAAGTATGCGGAATAAATTCAAAAATGGATGGAAATCCTGATGGACAAGCTTAGACTTCTCACCATACGAACCGACCAAAGAGCAAGCTGTTGTTCTCTCTAGTATCAATGACATTAAAATTCATACAAGCCAATTGATTTTTTTACATTGTTACTTGATGTTGTTCCACTGGAACAACACTCTAACCAAAGAAAATAAAAAGAGGATTTTTCAAAGCATAGTGATAAATATTACCCTATATGGAGCGGAAGTATGGCCAAGGACAACAACAATACGAAATAAAATAAGAACAGTTGAACTGAACTTTATGAGAAGATGTCTACAAATCAAAAGAGCGGATGGAATAAGAACGGAGGAAATATGGAACAGAATAGAAGTAGAATGCTCATTTACAAAAAAGTTGGAAAACAGAGCCCTGCAGTGGTACGGGCATGTACAAAGAATGCCAGAGCATAGGTGGCCGAAAAGAATATTGAACTAAGACCCGCCAGGAAGAAGACGGAGAGGAAGACCTGCTACAAGATGGAAAACATACGTCGGAAATGCTATGATAGATAGAGACCTCAGAGAAGGGGGCTGAGAGAATAGAGTGCTGTGGAGGACGAAAACGGCGAACTCATAGTGAGAAAAGCCGAATAGAAAGAAGAAGAAGAAGTTACTTGATGAACATTTGCTAAAACCAATTGTTACAAACACTAACGAAAATGCTGTAACCATCTGTCTCTCTGAAAACACAAAACATAAGTCTCGTATTACCTCCTGGAAGGAGCTGGAGAAAGGAAAACTTCTATTATTATTGTAAACAAGTACCATTTAGTTTTGAAATGGTATGGTTATCCAATACAAAATTTTCAATTTATTTTAGGTATGATACAGCTCACAAGATTGTTGGACTACTGGTCCACACACAGGTTGTTTAAAATTAATTTTTCAAAGTACATGTCCAAAAACACTTTTAATAATAATAAAAAAGACTTTTAATAATTATGCGATGCCTTCATTTTGCACCAAATGATATTAATAATCAAGATCGTTTACGCAAAATACGTCCTGTAGTGTGGATCATTTCAATAGAAAAATAAAATCAATTCACACTTCAGGTAAATCCCTTTCTTTAGATGAATCCATAATGTCTTGGAGAGGAAAACTTATATTCCGGCAATATATACAAAATAAACGTCATAAGTATGGTATTAAACTGTACATGTTGATAGAACCTGATGGATTGGTTCACAATTTTATCGATTACAATGGAGCAGAGGATGAAACCAGTGGTACTGGTCACACAAAGAAAGTGGCATTGGAGTTGTTAGAGAAGAAATACAATCACATTCGGTATTTATGGACAGGTTTTATCATAGCTATAAATTGGGACCAAAACTACTCACAAAAGGAACATATTGTACAGGAATATTACACAGAAATAGAGAAAGTAATGTAGTCACCTGTTGTTCAAACAAGATTACAAAAAAGAGAGAATAAATCCGTATTTCACAACGGAGTTCACGTGAAAAAGTGGAAGGACAAAAGAGAGGTATTATACTTAACTACAAAATTTGGTAATACAATGACGGAAACCACCAATAAACGAGCAAGCAAAGTTGAAACCCATAGCCATTTATGAATATAACAAACATGTGTCCGGAATTGATCGTCAAGACCAAATACTCGCATATTATCTGTGCTCTCGGAAAACTTTGCGTTGTTATAAAAAATTGTTGATTCATATTCTGCAAATATTATTACGAAATTTGCTAATTTTATACAATAATTATTCATGACAACTAAAAAAGTCGTTATATAATTTCTTACTATTAATTTTGGAGATCATGGTTGTTCAACACCACCCCATCAGAGGGTGGTGTTGAAAATACAAATAAAATTTTATTAAAAAAACTGTTATAAATGGTACACATTTAAAAACCCTAACGGGCTAATTATACAAAACGTTTTCGGAATCCATATTCCATCATCAGTGTCTAGGAGTACATGAATATAGCCACTACATATATGGGTAAAAACCCGTTAACAAATAATTAGTTATATTTGGTATACAATATTTCTTATAATATCTTATAATATATGGTATATTTAATATATGGTATACAGCCGACTACAGGAACGCAGATTCCTTGTGGACAAATAAAATTGACCTTGGAGAGCACAAATTGGAAAAAATAGAGAACAATTGAACAGTTAGAGCAAATTACGGTACAGAAGATACTTTAAAAATGGTAAAACGAGTCCTAAGGAAGGAGTGTCTAGTATGCAGGAAGCAAAATAAAAGAAAAGCAACTATTTATGTTTGCAACGCTTGCACTGGATCACCTGGTTTTTGGGTAGAGTGTCTTTTTAAATACCATTCGCCCTAAATGATTTAAGTGTTATATTTTTTCTTTTTTAATGCCATATCGCTAAAAATTACTGTAAATTTGATTTACACCCATGGATGTAATTGGCATTGGCATGAAATTTTCATTAGAGTTGCCGGTTACACCCTGGGTGTATTTTTCTTAATGATCAAGTGTTATATATTTTTTAATAAAATCACATTTGTAATACCGTTTTTTATTCATTGTAAACATTCAATATAAAATCAGAAAAAAAGGTGGGCGGCACAGCTGATGCACAAGTAATCAACTGATGGCAATGAACGTGTTAAGATTGTGAGTATTGACTCTCCTATACATTAGTATTATGGACTCCTTTGGCAACCTTTTCAAAATTTAAAATAATTAATTTTTTAATTAGTTATTAAATAAAAACGCGGTCTGAGTGTAACCTTCAGTTTTAGATATAATGGTTCTAAAATGGAATATTGAGCAGAACAGATATTGAACAGAATTTTACCAATTTATAATCCAAAAAGTGACATTACAATATTAATAATTTATACCCAAGATTATGAATAAGTAAAATTGACCGTTCAAAAATTTCAACCCCCGTATATTTATCGCTCGCCGCTATCAATTTTCAAAAAGCTTAACTTTAAAATTGGTCAAGTTTGTCTAGGATTAGAAATCTTTATAGATAACATATGGTGCTGGTTTGACTGATTTATATGATTTTCATATTTAAACTTATATTTAGATTACGGGTCTGGATTGATTTATTCTCGGCTTTTAGGAAACTAGCATATAAAGGCATTTATAGACAAAATTATTTTTAATTTTAATACATAATACTATTGGTTCCAAATATTAACCTATGGTATCACCTTTTGAAAAATCACTTGTCTAATAAATGAGAAGTGTAACTAAGTGTACACCTACATTGGAACCGTATTTCTCCCGATCCGATATCGGGCGACGTCGGCCGACGTCGGATTGGAAACAAACTCAAGGTATTAAATTATAGTGCCTATACTGCTTCCGTGACGAAGCAGTATAGGCACTCTGATTTAATACCTTGAGTTTGTTTTTAATCCGACGTCGGCCGACGTCGCCAGATATCGGATCGGGAGAAATACGGTTCCAATGTAGGTGTACACTAAGATATCCTGGTTATTTGTTACCTAAAGCATTAATTGTATCGACATTTCGGTAAAAATGAACAGCAAAGTATAAAATAAATTCTATTTTTGTCGTGTTAGCTTACAGATCAAAAGCAGTTTTGATAATCACTGACGAAGTGTAACTGTAACCATTGTTAACATTGGTAACAGTTAAAAAAATCTTGCAAATAAATATTTTATGACTAGTGTGAAATAATTTCATTTATATTTTTTACCAATAGAAATATGTGTTAATAGTAATTCAGTAAATAACCAACCATGATACTATAATATAAAGATATGATCGCAAAGTGTTTCAAATTCGTTCGACTCTGCGCATGACGTCAAGGGGTGACGATAAATGGCGCCAATTTAAAACAACGGATAACATGCAGACTGGAATCTTACGGATTATTTATGTTAAATTTCTTTTTACGAGACGTAGTGATAAAATAATGGATGTAAACTTTTGTGAATTATGGATTTATTAAAGATAAACTATTTATAGACTAATGTGAACTTTAAATAGTGGCGTTTTTATTAAAATTATTATGTCACACCAACTATGACATGAATAAAACCTTATTAACACTAAATTTTAACATTTTTTTCTTATTAAAAAGATTTTTCGGATCTACAGTCCAGTCTTTGAAAGAATGATCTGATTTCTTATTTCCGTTAGAAGTTTGGTCATTACATCTGCAACTTGTTTTTCAGTGAAAATTTGTGTCAAGGTTTTTTAGTATGATTACGATGTCTTAGGTTATATATTCATAATTCTGCGAGATTATTTCATCATCGATCTCATTTTTTTCTAATTGAAAAATGTCTATATAATCAGTCATTTTTAAATATATAAAAATTCTGGGATACATATAGAGGTATTATCCTATGGATGCAATTGAACTGATTTCTGAAAATTAAAAAATATTTTGAAAAATGGTACTGTATCTTCTCCCTCATAACTAATCAAATAACCTTTGATTGCCTTTTTGTCTATTTTCTTTCTTATTTGCACTGGAGCTTGTGCATATCAGGTTATAGTTATGATTCTTGGGTGATTTATTCTAGGCCTATTACCTATCCATAGCTTATGGGACTTATGACTAAATTTCAACATAAAATAAATACTTACTTCCTTTCCTAGAAATAATTGGTTTTTAGGTTAAATAAAAAATAGAAAACATTTTGTAAAACAGTTTTTATTAGCTTTAAATAACAATATATTTATTATGTTCTATTTGCAAAACCGGAGAAATATTTGTAGTGGACGTCAAAACATATCGATGGTTGAAAGGTAAAAAACGAGTGAGGAGCACCTAAAAAAATTAGAAAATTCAAAAACTCGCCTTAAATGGAAAGTTGAGGACATACCTAAAGCAATAGTTGTTATCTATTCTGCCCGTCCAAGAGCATAGTTCATTCATCAGCATTAGTTCATTATTGAAATGCAAACATATGACACTCATATTTTTCTTAATCTTACAGATTGCTTTTAAGAGAGAATACCCTTTTCCTGCAGTTTGTTGCCTTCGATCTTGGCTAAAAAAAAAAAAGAAAAAATTGCTCCTGTCATATTAAAAAATGTGTACAGTTAAATAAAATTCTCTGACATAAGCTCATTACATAAGGTTGGTAGATTAATTTAAATTGTTTATAAAAATTTCTCATATTTTAGGTTACTTATCTTGCTTTGCGATTTGTACATATTTTTTGCAAATATTTAAAATTATTAGCTTT
The DNA here is from genome assembly GCA_918026665.1 of Diabrotica balteata. Lineage (NCBI taxonomy): Eukaryota > Metazoa > Arthropoda > Insecta > Coleoptera > Chrysomelidae > Diabrotica > Diabrotica balteata. The sequence goes on along the minus strand of OU898278.1, from coordinate 110,601,166 downwards.
AAATAACAATATATTTATTATGTTCTATTTGCAAAACCGGAGAAATATTTGTAGTGGACGTCAAAATATATCGATGGTTGAAGGGTAAAAAACGAGTGTGGAGCACCTAAAAAAATTAGAAAATTCAAAAACTCGCCTTAAATGGAAAGTTGAGGACATACCTAAAGCAATAGTTGTTATCTATTCTGCCCGTCCAAGAGCATAGTCCATTCATCAGCATTAGTTCATTATTGAAATGCAAACATATGACACTCATATTTTTCTTAATCTTACAGATTGCTTTTAAGAGAGAATACCCTTTTCCTGCAGTTTCTTGCCTGCAATATTGGCTAAAAAAAAGTAAAAAATGCTCCTGGCATATTAAAAAATGTGTTCAGCTTAATGAAATTTTCTGACATGAGCTCATTAGATAAGGTTGCTAGATTAATTTAAATTGTTTACAAAAATTTCTCATAATATTTTAGGTTACTTACGTCGCTTTGCTATTTATACATATTATATTTTTTGCAAATATTTAAAACATTATTTTTACGTGTGTGTATCTTATCACTTGACGAGATGAAAATAAAAAAAGCCTACATTTATGACAAAGCGAATGATGAAACCTTGAAGCCATATTCTTATGTACAGTTGGTAATGCTAAGAGGAATATTTAAAAGTTGGAAGCAACCTATTTTCTACAATTTCGACTTTCAACCTTTCAGCTTTCAAAAGAAAAATTGTTCAAAATCATAGAGTTTGCTAAATCGTCAGGTATGTGATTATCTGCCAAAACTCTAATTTTTAGGTTTTCCTGTGATAGCTATTGTAAGTGATTTAGGTGGTGGAAACAGAGCACTTTATAAAGAGATGAATTTTAGTCATACCAAAAACTTTAAAAATCCTGCAAATAATCACAATATATATGTGATGGCTAATGTACATCAACTTGTAAAATTACTTAGAAATCACTCTACTTCAGAATAGTACACAGATCTACTTCCTAGATCAGGGATTTATTTTAAATGGCAATTCAGAGATAACTAAACAATTATTGAAGAGGTTATTGATGTAACTTGTACTTCAGATCTAAAAATTACACATGAAATTTACAAAGTCTCTTAACATTCAAAGCACTGGAAGACAAAAAGCAAAATTAGCATTTAAGTTATTTTTCTACACCATTTCCATGGCAATTTAATATGTGGAACAACGGGCTTATCGAAACAAGCAAACTTGCTGGAATGTGCAGAATTTTTTAAACTAGTACGCATATTTTGTTTTTTTTATTTGTAAATTAAATACTTTTATTTAAATATGGCGATGATATGCATAATAAATTTTAGATAAATGATTGGTTTGATATTATGAATGTCAGAGAGTATTCGAGTCACTCCAGTGACAAAAGCTTATGGATTAGCTTCAAATATCCAAGATGATATCATCACCAAAATGGCGGACAAAGTGGAAAGTCTCCGGGTTAAAGGAAAGAAATGCTTGCTTCCATTCCAAAAAGGTGAAATAACTATGACTAACAATTCATTAAGACTTCTATTTGAAGATATGAAAACTAGATTTTCTACGAAATATCTATTGACATATAGGTTAAATTTGGATGTATTGGAAAACTTCTTTGGAGCTATAAGACCCATAGGAGGACTTCATGATCATCCAGATACATTGCAATTTAAATACCACCTATGATCTTATAATAAATTAAGGCTCTCCTTTCAGCTTTTGAAGTGTCAAAGAAGATGATTTCCTAATATACATTTGGATAGTGCAAATTCATGTGGAAAATATTTTTCTTCAATTCTAAATATCACTATTACTGATTCAGGAAACTGAGGGACCTACTAATATGTTTGATAGAGCTCAGTGATATTGAATGACAGTTTAGAAAATTTGGCATGTTATATATGTCACAAGCTGAAGAATATATATTCATCTGTAAGTTTATCTAGTTCAAATGTGTTCACCTGGATTTCTCATTTAAGTGAAGGTGGTCTTTCAAAACCTACCCCTCAAATGATGGAATATCTTGAAAAACTGGAAAAAATTGTTAATTCTATAAATAAAGATAATTTGTTTCTAAAAATTATTTAAAAAAATATTAGATGAGAGTTTTTCAGTGCTGTGCTGTAATCAGACTAAAACTTTATTTTTTAGATCCAGGATATTTTTTCGAATTAGACAATTTAATAAAGATTTGCATAATTCTACTTCGTCTAGAAAAAGAAAAATGGCAAAAATTGTCCATTAAAGATGTTTAAGAAATAAATTTATTCTTTCATTTTAATCAGACCTATATCATACATATCCTTAATAATTATTTACCTACTTTTGAATGCCTTTTTCATTTACTATTCTACATTTCAAAAATTTAACCAAGAATTTATTTTATTTGAAACCTACTAAAATAAGATGACACTAAAAATTTACTATTTAAATGTTAAACATTCTACCTAATAGTTTTTAGAATTTTTCTTTTTCTTGAGGTAGAACCATTTATTATGTTCCTATTCAACTCTCTCATACGAAAATACATTCTTGATCGAAAAAACAGCATTTTAGTTTTATCTGAGCAATCAACTGAAATACTCTTTTGAAGCAATAACTTTAAATAATTTTTACAAATTTGCAAACCATTGCAGTTTTCATACTTGAATATTTTTTCTAATTCAACCATTTTATTCATAAATTCAGGTGAAGGTGTTGTTAAACCCCCTTCACTCAAATGAGTCAACCAAGTATACTCGTTTGAATCAGATGACTTTAAATGATTGTCAGGCTGCTTAAGCTTATGGCAAATGTAGCCTGCCAAATTTTCTAGTCCATCATACTCTATATCTTTTAAATCAAGATCAGGTTTAGTATTTTCATCAATGTTTTCCTCGATTTTAAAAGAAGAAAAATATTTAGCACATAAATGTACATCTTCCATAGGAACGTCAGGAGTAATATCTTCTTCCACATTTCCGAAACTTGAAAGAGATCCCTCATTCCTGCCAAGAATGTATGATCGTAAACGATATTTAAATTCTAAAGCATTAGGGTGATCATGAAGACCTCCTTTTGCCCTAATTACACCAAAAAAATTTTCTATAATGTCTTGATTTAATCTGTATGTAAGCAGATATTTTGTGCCAAATCTGTGCTTTAGATCAGTAAATAGAAGCTGGAGTGATGTATTAGTCATAATGATGCCTAAAATAAATAAAAAAATTAAAAGAAAATATAAATAACTATAAATTATCCTTACATTACCTTTTTGAAAAGGAAGTAATGTTGTTTTGCCTTTGACCCTTAAGTTTAAAATATTTGTTGTCATCAAATTAATAATGTTATCTTGGGTGCTTAATGCTAACCCATAAGCTTTTGTTCTCTCCCTCATATCAGTTGCATAACATTTCACGTTTAAGACATCAAACCAATCGTTCACCTGAAAGAAATTACACATCTTAGAAATAAACTCAAAGATTAAAATTATTGTTTGAAAATAGTTTGACAATAAAAGAAAGACATTAATACATAATTAACATATTTAACATTAGTATATTTTTTAAATCATACCATTTTAAAAAATTCGGCACACTCTATCCAGTTCTGATTATTTAGCATTCCCATAGCTCCACAACGGGAAATTGCCATAGAAATGGTGTGAGAAAACAATTTTGTTGCCCATTTCACTTTTTGTCTTGCAGCTCCTTGGACGTTAAGACTATCTTTACTGATCTTATGGCTTATCTTAAGATCTGACGAGCTAGTTACATCTATAACTTCTTCTATTATAGATTTGTTAATTTCCTTCCCATTCAGTATAAACCCTTGGTCAACAAAATGGTTTCTAATCAACTTAATTAAATGAGGCACATCAGCAAAAACAAATATTTTTTGATTATTTGCTGGATTTGTAAACCATGTGTTGGTATGACTAATATTCAGTTCATTATAAAGTGATCTATTACTGCTTCCTAGGTCACTTACCATGGCTACTATCTGGAAACCTACAAAAATTGTACAGAATTATTAAAATAATAATAATACAGGAAAAACCAATTCAGTTTTCCTCAAAAATTCATACTGCTAACTGTGACAATAATTAGAAATATGCAATTTTTTAAGGTCTATTTCATCAAATTGTATTACATCAGACAATATATATTCATGCAATTGATAAATTATAATACCTGATGATTCAGCATAGTTTTATTACTTCAAATATTTTTTCCTTGGAAAGTTTGCAGTCAAAGTCATAAAAGACTGGTTGCTTCCAAGCTTTGAACAATCCTCTTAATATAATGACTTGGACATAACTGTATGGCCTGAGAGTTTCGTCATTTGCCTTATCATATAAATAATTCTTTTTAATTTTCATTTCATCAAAACACATTACACATACTTTGTCCATATCAGGCATTTCAGTCAATTTCATAAAGTTAAAAACATTTTTTAATATCCCTGGGGCAATTTTAATTTTTTTAAGCCATGATCGAAGACTTGACACAGCAGGAAAGGGATATCCCTTTTTTAAAAGAAGCCTGTATGCTCTTGGACCAGCCGAATAAATAACGATTGCCTTGGATATATCTTCTATTGACCATCGAAGACGAGTTTTTGAACCTTAAATATAGAAAAATTAGTTAACAGCTAGTTTAATTAATTACTCAGTGTAATTATAGTTATGTTAAGTGCCCATACCTTCCAATTTTTTAAACTGTTCATCGCTAAAAAGCTTTCCGATAAGGTCTTGTCTCTTCTCTAAAAATTCTTGCCTTTTTTCCAACTTACACTTTTACTTACACTTGTAAAAGTTCCCCCACAACTTTCTTTTTGCTGTCTTCTTTCTTGTCGCTTTTCCCTTAATAAGTCTTTATTTTCAAGTTTATTTATTGAAGAGAGCGGCAAATTTTTGGAGGGAACAGCTTCTTTTTCTAAAGATCTATAAAAATATTTTTGTGTATATCCTAACAACTCATGTTTTAAATTCCGCACATAATCCTCTTTGGTAAAATGGTTCGAACAAATACGAGCAGTATCTAAATTAAAATTATCTTGTCGCCGACACCTTTGCTGCCAAACACTTCTCACAATTTTGTCTTTTGGGAACCTAAAAAACTTTATATCGTTCGCATAACACTTTGATTGGTTGTTCACACTACAACCTGCTACAGCACACCTCATTTTGCACCAATATTTTCAAATCCAAAATAATAATAAAATAATTTTAGAGTGAAAAAATCGAAAAAAGCTTAAAACCTTTACAATGTAAATGTAAACAGCTTAAACTAAATGTCGAGATCGTCACCCCTTGACGTCACTTGACGTTTAACAGGCCCGCCCACATCTGCGTGATATCATATCTTCGCTTGTATGTATCATTAACCAACTAGACTCACAACTGCGACTCGGGTGCACTTTACTTTGTTACCACTTTTTTTGTGGATACGTATGTTGGTACGTCGGCTATCGGTCGGGGCCAGCTCGTGTGTCTGAAAATTTTGAAAGGTACAGAGCGTGGGCGCGCTCTGGATATTAGTAGGGTTGTAACCATTTTTGGTTTTGGTTACTTACTCGGTAGTACCTATTATACAATGTGCGTGCAATTAAACATGAATGAGCGTCTGTGCCCAATCGATCAACTAGTTAAAAAGCCATCTTCCTTGTATAATTTCAAAGAAGAAAGGGAAATATTGAACATGGAAGACCAACACCTATTTTAAACAATTTTAAAAAAGTAATAAAAAAAGCAGTTCGATATTTTAAATCTGGTTAGTACAGCGAAAATTCTTGGTGATGTGGTTGCAAGAAAAATAAACTGTATTGTTGGCCATGTCTTCTGTTTTCTACAAAATAAGATAGATAGACCAGCAGCGGAGTCCACGATTTAAGGAGGACCACGGAGTTTTAAAAAGGAGAAATTAAGTTTTTCCGTTACATGTAAGATGTGTAGCCAATTTGATCCAGTTTGTCAAAACAAGAATCGAAAGTTCTTTTAAATAAGCTTTTAAAGAAAATATTGTAAACATAACGGAATTGTTAAAAACCATAGATATATCGCTAGCACACTTATAGATGCCGTATGTTTTTTTGGACAAACACGAATTAGCGTTTAGAGGTAATTTTAAGGTTGATGACTCTAAAAATCGAGGCAATTACAGGGAATTAATTGCCAAAAATATCAAATATCAAACACCAACTGTTTTTTCGGGAGATTCAAGTGATGTATAAAACGATATTAATAAAACCATATGTTCATTTATGATTGATGAAATTAAGTCAGAAATTACCGAAGAAAGTATTGTAGCTGTTATATTGGATGAAAGCACTGATTCAAACCAGTCGCAATTTTTGGTTGTATTTAGATATGTTTGTGAAAGATTTTTGAAATTTGTTAATATTAGTGAAAACGTTCAGCGGCACCGTTATCGGACATTTTATTCAGTGTACATATTAATAAATTGCAGTACGGAAATAAACTAATTGCACAGCAAACTAATGCATCTACCAAGGAAAAACTCATTGTCAATGAATAATGCAGTCATTACTTTATTACACAAGCAGGAAGATATAACAGATTTAAAAAAAAACTACTATCTTATCAGTTTGCTTTCACACATATATAAACTTTTCACAAAAATTATCAAAAACGACTGGACGCTAAATTAGACTTCTATCAGGTTATGATGCAATAATACTGCTTGAACAATTATATCACGCTTCCCTGGAGGTCAGACTAAAGATAATATGAATAAGACGCAAATAATGAATAATCTAATGTTAAATCGAAATATGGCTGTTGATGGAAGCGATATTCTGCAGACTAACATCGTAGAACAAAAACAACAGGCGCTATCGAAAAAATCACGTCGTTAAAATGGAATTGGGCAAGACACGTCGCCAGATTATTAGACAACCGCTTGGAGTTTAGAGTGAAGACCAAGGCAAAAAGCAATACGAAGCACAGGACGCTCAGTAACTAGATGGACTGACGACCTGAAGCGTGTTAGCAATAACTGGATGCAAGCCGCACGAGACAGAGACAGATGGAAAGAGCTGAGGGAGACCTATTTCCAGCAGTGGACGCATACAGGTTGATGATGATAATTATGATGATTACCATTATTACCATAATTACCATTATTACTTACGATAAAAAGACTAATAGGTTTTTTAATTTAAAGCATCTAGAATGTTTGGCACTATATTTATGATATAGACAATAGACAATAGAAAATTATACAAAACAATTCCTAGGTAGGGCCTTTCGTCAACTTGTAAAACTAGATGAATAAAAATTCGACACTATAAAGTTAAAATTAGAATTGGCAGTTCGTTATAATAATCCAAATTATATTTAAAAAAATGTACAAGAATTGTGTTAATACTTAAAGTCTTTACAGCTTAATAATGCATTACAGGAAACTGTTAAATTGGCAAATCTATTTGTAACAATTTCGGCTAAAAGTACATCTGTTGAAGGAAGTTTTTCAGCAATGAAGCGAATTAAAACATGTCAAAGAAATATCCAATTGTAAGATCGAATGTCGTCACTTTTTTTAATTCCCATTGAGAAATACTTTTTAAATGGATTAATAACAAATCACTCTTTCTATGATTCTGTTATTAACAGTTTTGCAAATTAAAGGAAATCGTTAAATTTACTTAAAATATAAACAACAGTTTTCAAAATATGTTTTCCTACTTGTTCGTTTTTAATTTGTATTGATTTTAAAGTAAAATAATCGCTTTAATGTAGTTATTGTTACATTAAAATAATATTAAATACCTAAAATAAACAAAAGCTTATATTTGGGAGGTTCAAAATATTTTTTAAATAAGATTTTATCTGGTGTTGGTAACACTTTAAAAACAGTCACGCGTCGCCACTCTTAATAACCCAATTTCTGTTGGAGACAAAACAAACTAGCCACTGCCAGTTAGTTCCTAAAAGGCTTAACCTCGGTGTAGGTAAAGGTCTCTAGAACTATCTAATTAAAATCTACTTTGGTAAAAAATAGTTATCTTGGAAGTAAAGAATATTACAAATATAGTTCAGATTATTGAAAAACATATGACGCGAAGAAAAGATACCGACATATATATTATACTGGGGGGTGATAATTAAGCTGTCAAAAAAAAACCTTACTGTATATGTATAATATACATGGACTCAAAAGACAAGAAAACTGCAGTCAATTATAGACTATATAGTAGTTAAACAAGAGACATCTTTAAGACCCTACGATGTAAAAGTTTGAAGAGGGGCAGAATGTGGATCGGATCACCTACTAGTAAAGGCACCCGTGGAAATAAGATATATTAAACAAAATAAATCCCAAGAACAGACAAACAAAGAATCCTCACGGCTCTATAACATAGACAGCTTAAAAAATGAGTCCACAAGTTTTCTTTATAAACTACGTTTGGCACAAAAATTAGACGAAGAAATAAACGGAACAGCGGAAGAAATGCATGAGACTTTGAAAATCAAAATTCAAGAAGCAGCATTAGAAGCTCTAGGTACGAGAGACAAAGTAAAACGTAGAAATTATTGGTGGACAGAAGGTTTATTAGAACTGGTATAAGAAAAGAAAAAACTGTATCTCAAATGGTTAGCGACAAAAGATGAGGAAGACCGAAAGAACTATAACAGATACAAATATATAGTAAAAAAGGAAATTAAAAAAACAAAAAACATAACTTGGGACAACAAGTGTGCAGAAATAAGCTCAATGGTAGGAGGATCTAGGTCCAGACAAGCTTGGAAAACTATCAACAGTCTTAGAAAAAATACAAACGAAACAAAAAAAAGAAACCCCATAGACATAGAAAGATGGAAAAGTTATTATAAAAATCTATTAAATGAACAACGTACACAGTTTCTAGACACACAGATAGATAGAGTTGAAACGGGTTTAAAGGAAGTGGCGATGATTACCGTAGAAGAAATAAAAAAACGCATTACAAAAAATGAAAAATAATAAAGCTCCTAGATGTCGTTCAATCGTGGCGTGCATCACGCCACACTCCACTTGGGTGTGATCTTTTTTAAAAATTTTTGAGTAATAATTAATTCTGTTTTTACCGACGCCAGAACCAATCGATTATATAAAATTGCAAGGTGATTTTGGTACATGCAACCTTCGCTGTAAAAATTACCGTTTTACTACGGTTGTATCAATATTATGAAAAATGAAATTATACAAAATACTGCAAAATTGGTCAGCATTAAGGCCTTCATGAGTCTCATATTACTCTCTTGTAAGTCTTGGATAATTTCTCATAGATGTAAATCTAGGAAAAGTATTTGTGTTTCTCCATCATACTCATATGTTTTCTCTATCACTTGTTTTAGCGTATGTATAGCGTCTATCTTGAATCTTCCTATTCTAAAACCTTACTGGTAATCTGTTCCGGATCCGATCATACTCTCCTCGTAGCTAAAGTAATGCTTAAACTTAAAGCACCCAACAAACAAAGAGAGATAAAGAGGATAGAACTGAGAAAGAAAGAAGACCTCCTACAGGAAGTACAGAAAAGTATGCCCTCTATCCGTAACGGAACATCACAAGAAATATGGGAGACTGTTAAACATTGCGTAACAACACCAGTGGATCGCTCAAAGAAAAGTAATCCGGTGAAACGGAAACACTGGATAACAGATGAAACTCTTAAAATAATTGAGAATAGAAGAAATCTTTGTAAAAGTGGTGTACATAGTGGAAGGGAAAAAACTAGTTTAAAAAACCTCAATAAAGAAATGAAAAACGAAGATGTAAGGCCGACAAAAAACAGTACTATCAAAGTATATGCAAGAAATTGAGAGACATGGTCAAATAATCAGCCGAGAGATCTATTTAGAAAAATACGCTACCTGACAAGAGACTTCAGAGCCAGAACTTGGGCCATTGAAGATAACACTGGAACCCTGAGAACAAACAGAGAAGACATAGCAGAGACATGGAGATCGTATTGCAGGGATCTATATAAAGACGATCAACGCCAAAAGCTTGTTAGCCAAATCTCTGACGAGGTGGAACAGGAACCTGATATACTCGAAAATGAAGTAAGACAGTACAAACATTTTTTGGGTAAAATGTTTGTACTGTCAAACAAAAACGGGTAAATGATTGGGCTTTGTGTAGACCATTGTTTACGAAAATATCATGAAGGTAGCTAGTAGATACTTTATATGGTCCAGGAGAGATGGCTTGTGGGTAAGATTATTTTTATTGCGTTATTTGATGCGTGCGTATGGTATTAGCAAGACTCTGTTGATTCCGTGAATTTTCAACGTTGAAATGTAAGTTATTTAAAAAATTTTATTTAGATCTTTTTAAAACTTTTTGCGGTAATCGTCAAAACTCTTGTGCACTTATTTTGGTTAGTATTTTACTGAAGCCGCGTTTTGATCGCATTGTGTGTATTGTTGAGGTTATGTATACATAGTTGCTATTTCTTTCAAACGTTTCCAATACACGACAATTAAGTGGGATATCTCACCCTGACAATTCGGGTTAGTTGGCTCGCAAATGTTAGAGATAGATCGCCTAGCTCTTTAGTTACTTTATATGGATATTTTTAACGTGGTTTATGGACTGAAAATGATACCAGACATACTTGCCATAAGAAAAATGTAGAAATGGGATCAATGCTGCCGCCACGAATTTTGAAGCGCCAGCACCTACATTAAAAAGAAGAACCAATTTTAAAAAAAGTGCATTAGGAGCAAGTGGTGCTCTCGGAGAAGAAAATAAAACTAAAATAAAGTAACATCTAAAGTTGCAGAAAGCTGGTTTTGCACCTACAAGAGTTAGAGAAATGGCTTAACTGGAGTTAGAGAAATGGCTTTTAGATAAACGGAAAAATTAAATACTAAAACTACTTTCAACAATGAAAAGAACTAGCAGGTTTAGACTGGTTACAATCATGCTTAAAAAGAAACCCTAACTTGAGTCTAAGAAAATCGATGCTTATCCTTAGCAAGAAGTTAAGGCTATCAGTCTCAAAATTTCATATTTTGGTCCCCTCATCACGTGGTCTAGGTATTCCAGTTTTCTGGTTTGTATAGTGGTGATTAGTTCTGTTTCTTTACCAACCCTCTCCAGGACTTCTTTATTTGTAATTCTATCAGTCCATGATATTTTCAATACTCTGCGGTATAACCAGAGTTCGAAGGCCTCGATTATTTTAAATTACATTTTTTTAATGTCCAAGTCTCAGCTCCATATAATAATATTGAAAATATATAACAGCGAATGGTACGTAGTCTGATCTCCAAATTTAGATTTTTGCACGTTAGGAGTGGCTTCATTCGTATAAATGCTGATCTGGCAATCTCTATTCGTCTGTTTATTTCTACAGTATGATCATTGGTTTCATTGATCAAAGTTCCCAAATACTGATATTTTTCTACTTGTTCTATCACGTTACCATTTATTGTCAATAGGTGATGTATATTTTGTGGCCTTTTTGTAATCAGCATGTACTTCGTTTTTTTAGCGTTTATAATAATTCCCATCTCAGCATTATTTATACTCAAGCTTTCGATAAGATGTTGTAGATCCTCTATACTCGTTGCTATGATCACAGTGTCGTCTGCATATCTTAAATTATTAATTAATTTCCGTTAACGGTGACTCCCGCTTCGATATTATTGAGCGTGTTTTGGAAAATTTCTTCAGAATATAAGTTAAACAAAAATGGTGATAACACACATCCCTGTCTAACTCCTCTACAGATCCTCATTTCTCTGAGTGTTGCCCATCAATTTGAACTATGGCACTTTGGTTCCAATATAATGTTTGCACTATATTTATGATTTTACTGTCAATGCGCTTGTTCATAAGTATTGATATTAGTTTTTCATGTCTTACTTTATTGAAAGCTTTTCGTAGTCAACGAAGCACAAGTGTAGATCAACATTTACATCCCGACATCGCTGAATTAATATGTTGATGGCAAATAGTCCTTCTCGAGTACCCATTCCATTTCGGAACCCGAACTGCGTCTGGCTAATATCCTCCTCTAGCTTTTCGTATATTCTCTTATGTATTATTTTTAGCAGAACTTTTAAAGTGTGACTCATGAGGCTCAGTGTTCGATAATCAGAGCACTTTTTTGCTGCTTGTTTTTTAGGGATGGTTATAAATGCTGACTTTAGCCACTCCTGTGGTATTATTCCCGTATCGTACACCGTGTTGGCTAAATCTGCCAATACTTCTAAGTTGTCCTCTTCCACTAGTTTTAACAGTTCTACTGGTATTTCATCTAATCCAGCTGCCTTATTGTCTTTAGAGTTTTTGATAGCATATTTGATTTCATCTATCGTGATCTTCTGTATCTCTAAAGGATTTAATTCTTGTATTTTCTGCATTTCACCTCTTTCATCTTGGAAAAGTTCTCTAACGTACTCCTCCCATCGCCTTAATTTCTCTGGTAAATCTACTAGTGGTACTCCTTTTTTGTCTTTTATGTGTCCTTGCTGTCTATTTCGACCCATTCCAGTCACTTCTCTAATTTTTTTGTGCATATTTCTCATATCATATTTTGTTTCTAGTTCTTCTATCTCTTTACATTGCTTCATCAAATAGATTTCCTTAGCTGTTTTGATTTTTTCGTTAATTATTCGTTGTATTTCTTTATACTTCTGTAGATCTTTTCCTTTATATTATTTCCTTCTTTCTTCCATCAGTAATAGTATTTCTTCTGTCATCCAGTGTTTTTTAGCCTCTGATTTATGTTCTATTAAACTTTCTTGAGCTGGTTTCAGTAATGTGTTTTTTATATTACACCACTTTTTATTTACATCCATAATTTATTTGTTGTCAGTTAGTGTTTTTTGCATATTAACATTCACATTATTTTTTATTTCGTTTTTATTTCTTCGTTTTGTAGCATTCTTACGTTAATTTTTGGTTGTTGTTTTCTGAGTTCAATTATTTTTAATTTTATTTTCACGTCAGCCCCTAGCGGATTGTGGTCTGAGTTAACATGCTCCAGGATAAGTTTTAACTGAGGTTATAGAGTTTTTATATCTGCTATTTACGAGTATAAAGTCTATCTGGTTTCTGACAATGTGGTTTTCTGTATGTGAAGGAGACGTCCATGTATATAGTCTTCTTTTAGGAAGCTGAAACCAAGTATTGGCAATTACCATATTCTTTTCTTGGCAGAATTCTATGAGCCTTTCTCCTCTCTCGTTTCTAGTTCCTAGTCCGAACTGTCCAACTATATTTTCAACTGTACCTTCTCCAATTTTTGCATTAAAATCTCCTAAAATGATAAGTAATATCTCTAGATTTTGTTAACTTGATTGTATTGTGCAATTCTAAATAAAAGTTTTCGATCTCATCTTCGGTCTTATCAGCAGTGGAGCGTAAACTTGGATCATATTAATATTACAGTTCCGTGCTTGAATTTTTAGCATTATTATTCTTTCTGAGATTTGAATCACACCTAACACTGATTTTTTAATAGTGTTGCTTATGATAAAAGCTACTCCGTATCGATGATCAGTTTTGTCTTCTCCAGTGTAATAAATATTGTGGTTATTTATTGATATCTCTCCATTTCCTGACCACTGTACATCGCTAACCCCAAGTATATCTATATTTAGCCTCTCCTTCTCTTTAATAACATTGTGTAGTTTTCCAGGCTGATACATACTTCTTATATTCCTGGTAGCTATTTTTATCTGAGAGGGTTAAGTATTTTTTTTGTGGTATTTTGTGCAAGGTTTTCGCATGTTGACGACCGAGGAGGCCTTGCGTTCTGATGGTTGTCCTCCCCTGCCGATTTTGGTCTCCGATTACCATAATCAATAATGTTTCTTGTGCAAATAGTGCTAGCCATTATAATTTATACTAGGGATGTCATCAGGGACCTTTAATGCAGTGATTTCTCGGTGCCTTTTGCATTCTGATGCCGTTGACCACTTTCTTGGTTCTTCCGCCTTCGAGACCAATTTCTTAGTCTCAGGACAACAGAGTGTTCTTCCACTTACTAGCTCATCCGCCCTAAGCCGTTGGCCAGTAAATGGTTGATTGCTTATCCCGGCAAACACTTGGACGTCAAGCCTCGTTAGTTATCTAGCAGGATGTACCAGAAGACCATGATCTAGATCATCATACGAGCAGGTGAGGTTGACATTTGAATAGGAGTGGCTATTTGTTGCGCTTCACTATCCCATTACATCCCATTGATCTGTTAGAGCAAGTTTATTCTAGAAAATGGGTTGATAGAAGAAGCATGGGAGTTTATTTAACATGAACGAACCAAGACACTAACTAAATAATAAACCTGCATTTATTGTAGCCCAAAAGGTTTTAAAATAAAGCATTAATAACTTCTTAGAAAAAGAGGAAAACTATTACGTGTATCATCCGTTGCAATAATAAGGGTAAGTCGCAAAGTCACATTATTACAATGCTTGCCATTCATTTGTTAAAATGAAATCTACAAAGAAGATTACTTCGTAGAGTTCAGCAAATTATTAAATGAGGCTTGGAAAAAATCTGTCCCAGTACAAAATGCCGTATCTGGTTTTCGCGTATTTGATATTTATCTAGTAGACCCAAATTCAATACCAGAGTACGTCTTCCTTAAGAGTTCAACAACACAAATTACTGAAACAGATGATCTCACACGTCTAAACCTACCATATAGAAGCAGTTTGACGCCATTCCACAAGTCACCATTAAAACTACCATCCATACCTGGTAATAAACCGATCTCTAAAGAACAAATCTCTCCCGGTATCATTTTAGATTACATCTCTCCAGTACCTTCTACATCAGGGATTTCACAAGTGACGAAACGCAGTAAAACAATTGGCTCCAGTATTTACTGGCCCAGTGAGTATGACTATACACAAAGACTTAGATGTTAAAATAAAGAAAAGGGTGCTAAAAAGAATAAAGATCCTCTGGAAAAAACGTAAAGAAGTACTGGATAGGATTGGTAAAGAAACAGAACTAATCACCACTATACAAACCAGAAATCTGGAATACCTATGCCACGTGATGAGGGGACCAAAATATGAAATTTTGAGACTCATAATACAGGGAAAGATTCAAGGAAGAAGATCTGTTGGCCGAAGGCAGAACTCATGGTTAAAGAATCTAAGTGATTGGTATAAATGCAGATCGATTGATTTGTTTAGAGCAGCAAGTTCTAAAATAAAAATAGCCATTATGATTGCCAACCTCCATAGGGAGACGGCACTCTAAGAAAAAGAAGGAAAAAACGTCAGGAACCCCAAGAAGATGTTTTGTGAGTCATCTTCTTCCGAAGACTGACAATTATATCAAAATTACTAAAGACTCTAGTGATGATCTACTAGATAAAGCAAATTGTAAATGTGCCGGCTGTGACTGTATTCAACCACATCGGAACAAGACTGGGTACATTGCACGTCTCAGTCTCATTAAAACTGCTTAAAATATGTTAGCTTATGTGATACATATGGAAAAGTATTGGCAAAAAAACGTGCCAAATGAAGTTTATGATCAAGCCATATCACTTTTATTGTTTGAGTCATCTCATCCTGACACATCGGGTGAATTGGCCTTTTACTGATTTTTGTATTTTGATGTTTACTGTTTTTGTCTGTAAGTATTTGGCTTAAACAACTTAGTATACTTTCTTCTTAATGGTATTTTAATATAAATATATAAATGTTTCAGAGCATATATTTTTATGTCCTAAGATTCAGACAGTTAAACAAATGTTAGCCATCTTTTTGTGAGCCATTTCTACATTTTGTTCACATAATCATATTTTTGAGGTGTTCGCATAATCAATAATACATATTTTTGAGGTGTTCGTGAACTTTCTGTTTTTTTTCCAGTGTTTTGTTCTCTGTTTGCGCTTTTTAAATTTTTACATTATATTTTAATTAACGTAAATTTTAAAATTTCTTTTTGTCTCATATATGAGACCAATGGTCCATAATATTTACGGTTATGCTATAGACCAACGTCTCATATATGATTCGGATCAAAAAATCCCTCTGGACCTAAATATTCATGTCCGGTTTTACATAAATTACAAACAGGTAAAGTTTAAATATTCGATAAACAATATTATGAGCTATAAGGACGAAATTTAAGTACCCCCTTGGAAGTAAAAGTGTTAAGAAGTAGAGCAGAATATACGGTATACATTATAACTATGATAGCGAAGTCTACATAATATAAAGAATGCTACTCATTAGAACTTTAAGATCTTTTAAAGTTCTAGGAACGTACAATTATAATATTACAATAGAAACAAAAACAAAATCTATAGAAATACTTGAAGCATCTTACAAATGCTAGACAAATTAATAACATCTGTGTTCGTGTATATCTACCCTAACAAAGAGTTTTTAGTTAAAGATAGTCACGTGTGACGCAACTTGCAAAATCCTGGTGGTCCAAATCACATAATACTTTAGGTAATATTAATGGTCCGGAACTACATAAATTTGCCATCTCGGGATTAGGACACCTTATCTCCGTAGTGGTCCACTGGTCACGAATTACATACGACCACACACAAATTTAAATTAAAAACTGTGTACTTTACTTTTTTTGTTGTGCCATTTAATTATAATTTTTTAGTATTCCATAAAAATTGCACCCAGTTTCACAGTTAAATTTTAATATGGCTCTGAAGCTATTAACTTGTTTTATGTTTTACATTTGACGATCATAATTTTTCTGAGAACAAATAATTGTAACTCGAATTACATATTTTATTTTTGTTTCGAGTTCCAGCCCGAAAATCGTTTTCGTGTGTGGCTGTCAACTAGTAGTAAATCAATTTTTTTGTAATCAGGCTTGTAATTATAATTAAGCTATATACTAATTTCTACAGAATATGCTTTAAATCGTATTGAGTTAAACGAGAGTTCCGTGAGATTTATTTTAAATATATGAAGTCCCTTGAAGAAAAATAATAAGTAGATAATAAAGAAGTTTAAAACTTTCGCGATGTCACCGAAAAGTTCCAAAATATCTAGTGAAGTGTGGAACATCAGAAAAAAATATATAAATAGATGTTGTTGATAGTAACAGTAGTTGTAATTGAGATTTTAAAGCTTATAATTGTCATTGAGTTATTGTAAACAACTATTGTAATATTGTTCTGTTTCAATAAAGTTATTTTCAACAAGTATAACATTGGTGACAGAGCAGCGGTGGGATTGGAGACATATTAAGTAATTGTTAATGGTAAAAACAGGATCTTCTGAATTTAATAAAGAAATGGATACATCCGGATCACTCTCATTCTTTTTTAAGAAAATTAAGAATAGGAAGAGAAGCGCAGGCAAGAAGAGAAAGATAAAAATGAGAAGTGTTAGCAAGAAGAGAAATAGGAAAAGGAAAAGCGCAAGGAGATGAAGAAGAAGCAGAAGCGAAGGCAAGATAAAGAAAAGAGGCGTAGACAAGAGGAATAGAGGCGTAGAAAAGTAGAGGTAGAACTCATGAATGATATATCTCAAATTCGTGAAATTTTTTAGTTAGAGCCATAAAAGACAAATTACTGGTAGAATTGACAAATTAAAATAGTTGAACAACAAAACAATTTAAAAACCAATTTAGAAAATAAATCAACACAATATCAAAACGATTTAAAACAAAAACAACAAAACTATTTAGAACATAAAATAGAATAACAACAAACGATTTAAAATCTAATTTAGAAATCCAAATAATTAAATTAGAAAGGAAAATTAATGCTCAAGCTTCCTTGTCTAATATTGTTTCAGCAACTAATGTTGAATTAAAACAAGCAGCTTCATCATCTCCCCTAGTTGAACCAGACACAATTGAAACTAACAAAATAATAAAATACACATATTCGATGGCCAAACAGCATGGGGAATCGTTTTATATTATCGTGTTTAATTCGAAGCTGCAGCTAGAGCAAATGGCTGGACCGAGAAAGAAATGACAGCTTCCTTTGTAGTGTCGCTTTAAAAACAGGCAGCAATCATCTTCCCCAAGATACACCGAGTTATACTTCTTTCGTTCAAGCTTTAGAAACAAGATATGGCCAGCAGCATCTAAAGCAGTTTTTTAAAAGTCAGATGAAAGTTCTATATCAAAAGCATAACGAAATCCTGCAAGAATATAAAGTCGATATTAAAAGATTTTTGCATTTGGCGTACCCTTATTCACCCAAAGATTTTCTAAAACAAATTTAGATACAGGCATTTATAGATGGATAGATTTATATAGGATATTGAACTACAACTAGCTCTTCGATTACAATACCACAAAACTAGATAAAAAACTAATCTCAGCTCAGTTGTATGAAACGTCAAAATCATTTTGAGATCTAGCCCAAAATTTTAAAAAATACGATTTCAAGAAAATAAAATGGTCACAACCTCAGATAACCAACAACCTATTTTATCTCAGATGTTTAGCATACTGCAAAATCTGAAACAAAAATTTTAAAATCAAAGCATGTTTTAATTGCCAAAGAATAGAACAAAAATATGCAAAATAATTGCAGAATTGCGATCCCAGGCAAGGACAGAAGGACCAAATAATGATCGCCCAAATCAACATTAAGAAGCCAGTCATATAGTCTTACTAGAAATACTATTAAATATAGGTATCTTAGAAATCAATTTCCGACAAGTGACCATAGAAGCAAAACTCTGGAATGTGAAGTTGCACATTTGAAACAACAACTAGCCATTAGTAACAATAAAATAGAAAAGTGAGATAAAAAAGATAGTGAAATAATAAAAAAGAAAACAGGTGTCAATTTTGCAGAAAGAAATGAGTTACAGGTTTAAAGTCAGTGTCAGCTTAAAGAAAGAGAGAATGCATTTTGGAGTCAAAAAAACATAGGCCAGAGTTTGAGATATCTTTTACTAAATAAATTGTCGCCGAGGTGGAGAAAATTGGTGTAAAAAATACGAGCTATCAAACAGTAAGAAAGACCCTACAACAAGAAGTCATTGTAAAATGGGACAATATCTTTTCGGAGAGCCTTTTAAATGACTTACAGTGGATATCCTCAGTCTACTTCCAATGACAGAAACGGGAAATAAGTACTTATTGGTTGCAATGGATTATTTTTCAAAATGGCCTAAAATTGCACCCCTTTTTAATCAAGAAGCAACTTTAGTAGCAGAAACATTCATAACATACAACATAACATATAATAATTAATGAAAATCTTGGGTATAAAAAAACTGTTTGTCAGTACCTTTCAATGTTTGTCGCAAATAATCAAAAAGATTGGGATACTTTAATTTTTTTATTAAGGTTAGCCTATCGAAGTTAAAAATATGAAGCAATCGATTATTCTTCATCGATGGTGATTACCGAAAGGGAAATGAAGCTTCCTCAAGATCTTATTTTTGTAAGATTGTCCCCCTGCGAAAAAGAATGTTTATCCCTGATGTAAATCGAAAATGTAAAAGCAAAATTGGAAAAAGACTCGGAAGATGAATTTGCTCGTAAAAGCTTGAAGCTTCAAAGTAATAAAGCCAAGGCTCAGCTCGATATGCATGCTGCAGGTACAACTTTAGAAAGAGTTGACAAAGTATGGTTGTACTATCCTACACGTAATAAAGACACTTTGTTCGAAACTTCAAGTACATATCAAGAGCATTACAACCCATAAAACTGATTTAACCATTCCCTTTTTCGTAGTCGATAAAACAGAGAAACACGTCTTTTCGCTGATCTCGACATTTTTGTAGTAATATCTGGAGGCCAAATAATGCTTCCCTTGTAACAAGCCCCATACGAAATCCAAATTGATTGTCGCTCAGGTTTCATTCGCATTCTCTGTATATTGGTTGATGTACAATTTTGAATAAAATTTTTAGAAAATGGCTTATCAGGCTAATTAATCTGAACTGTGAGCATCTATTTGCTTTATTTTTCTTGGGTATAGGTATAAATGTCGATCTAAGCCAGTCTTCTGGGAAGATTCCAGTGGTATATATTTCGTTAAATAATATTGTTAACGCCTGAAAATTTTCTTCATTGACTAGCTTTATCATCTCTATGTATATTTCATCTGGACCTGAGGCTTTTCGTGGCTTTGCCATATTGATTGTTTTTGTAACTTCCGATGTTAATATATCAAGTATTGTTTCTTGTACTATATTCATTTGTGGTTCTGTTCTCTCGTCATCAAACAGATCTTCGATGTATTTTTCCCACATATCTCCTACATTTTCTGGACTAGGTACTATTTAGTTGTTATCATCTACTAAAGTTGTTGTAGTGATTTTTTTCTTCATATTTGTGACTTCCTTAATCTTTTTGTATGCATTAAAGTAGTCATGCTTTTTTAGTAAATCTCCCAGTTCCTCACACTTGCTGCTCATCCATTCTTCTTTGGCTTTCCTAATTTTGTTTTGGATGATTCTCTGGGTTTCTTTATATTTTTCCTTATTGCGATTTTTGTAAGATCTCCTTATGTTCACCAGTTCTAGGACTTCTTCTGTCATCCATGTATTCTTTGTTTTTCTGATTTGTCTTGTAGTTGTTCTCTTTGTATAGTTGTGATTAATGTTTTGAAGGTGTGCCAAATACTTTCTATTGTTTCTTCTGCTTCCGCGGATGCTTCAATGAACTTTTCTTTGAGTGTATCATTGAGTGTTTTCTCTATTTCTGCCTATTGGATACTATTGGATCTTTCAGTTTTTCGAGGTTAGGTTTTATCTTCTCTCTGTATTTGATTTTCTTATTTTGATTGAAATTTTACCAACAACAGGATTGTGGTCGGAACCAATGTTTGTCCCGGGATTTCTCATCCCGGGAACTCATTTATACATACTTGAAACTATGATAACACTAACGTGTAGTCATAGAACCAGTAAAAATTCAAAAATTCAAAGATATAAAACAGATTCATGAATATTTCCATATTTAGAACAATAATACTACTGATAACTTATGTATGTATAAGTAAAATTTAAAAATTTGAAAAAAAAAAATAGGCGTTAATGAATAATCTTGTATACAGTAGTGTTTAGTTTATAGTAATTTTTTAGGGTAGTTATTATAAATACCCATTTTATTCTTAACATTATTCTTAATTTAAGTGGTCCAGCACATTTATTACCTGTTCGTAATTTATAATATTCTTTTTGATATTGTAAGGCGACACATAATAGTAAGACATAATAGGTACTGCTCATATTCATATTGAATCCACTAAATAGTGTTACAATTCATATCCAGCTTACCCACACGTTAAATTAAAGCATCAAATTACTGAAAATAGATAAGAATCTCTCTTATTTTGGTACCTTTCCCGACTACCGACCTTTATTGTACATCCAAAATAGAATTATATCATTTATAATATTTCTAAGTGACATTGATTTCTATGGTAAATCTGAAACGCAACAAAATGCAAGTTTGCTGGAAAAATATGCAACTCATGAACGGCTGCTGGATCAGTCCCGTACTTAACAAAAATTAAATCAATTTCGAGAATTGCAAACCTAACCCTTGGTGTCTTTTTTTAAATCAATATTGTCAGTTGTTTTTTGTATTGCATTTTTTAATGAAATTCTGAATAGAATCTATAGCAGAGTGTCAAATTTCATATGTTTGAAACGTTCTGGTCTTGATCAAACGCCTCTGTTCACTATTTAAATCTTTATTTAGGCTCTAATTTTACTTTAGTATTTCTTTTTTTCTTAATAATATTTAAAAATGCCAATTAACACATAGATACTACTCCCCATAAACATATACCGTCTTCGTACTCGCTTCGGCGGTAGATATATTTAAATTAAAATTACAAAGAAAAGATAAGCATGGCTTCTGCGCAAAGATGACACCCAAAATCGTGAAGCATTCCACATTTTTTAGGAACCATTCCAAAGAATTTATACTTATGCATGTATATATATACATATATATATATAAATATATATATATATATATATATAGATATTATATATATATATATATATATATATATATATATATATATATATATATATCCGTTCATAGCGTAATCCGCCTTTGGGTTCACGTTCGCCAAGCCTGTCTATTCTGCCAGTCTTCTTCAGATAGATTCCTTGCTTACATTGCTTTTGAAATTCCTTGCATCCATGTTGTCGGTGGTCGTCCTCGTTTTCTTTTCTCTGGTGGTACCCATTCTAATATTTTTTTTATATGCACCTATAACTTGTTTCCCTTTGGTTATTCTGTCCTTTATAGCTTCATCAGTTCTTCCTGTCTTTGTTAGTATTACCCCAAATATATACATTGATGGCATTTCTTAATTTTTCCGTCTTCTAAGTCGAGGTCATCTCCAATATTTTCTCCTTCTATGCAAAGATATTACGTAGAAACCATTAGAAACGTTATTTTCTATTTTAGCTTTTGATATTGTGTTGTTATATAGATCTTTAATAGCGTCGATTAGTGAAACGCTGATACTGGTTTTCTCCAATACTTCCCACAATTTCGCAACAGGCACAATGTCTTATGCTTTTGTTAAATCTACTAAAATTAATTGCACTTCTCGAGATCTCAGTGTTCTTTTCTCGAGTATTTGGGATAAGCATAAAATACTATCTATTGTGGATTGTCCTGCTCTGAATCCGTTTTGTTCTTCTGATTTAAAAGGACGGTATTCTTCGGAAATGCGTTCTTTTATAATTCTCCCATATAATCTGTTAAGCGTATTCGTAACCGTTATACCCGGATAGTTATTGCAGTATTCCTTATTTCCTTTTTTATGGATATATGTAATCCATCCTTCTTTCCAACTTTGTGGCACTGGTTCTCCGTGCAAGTGCCTATTGAACACTTCTGTTAGTATCTCGAATAGTTTGTTGGTTCTATTTTTATTAACTCTGCATATATCCCCTCTGGACCCGGAGCACGTCCATTTTTCAACAATGATACAGCTTTATACATACCATACAGACCATAAAGGGTATCTACCCGCTACCCAACCAAAGAAATTATACAATACAAAATTGTTGCAGAAAAATAACACCTCAATTGTGAAGATGAAGATAATAGGCCTTTTGATATCTCTTTAACCTTAGATGAACTTAATTTTGCTCTTAATACCACAAAACCTGCCTTGGACCTGATAATACACCTTTAGTATACTTAAAAAAACTGCCAGACGATGCTAAATGTGTTCTTCTTAAAATTATTAACCGAATATGATTATTTTTCCAACATACTGGAGCAGCTTAATAATTATATTTATTCACAAACCTAATAAAGCTGGAACTAAAATTTCCTCTTACAGACGCATTTCACTACTGATAATCTCATTGATTTAGAGTCTGAAATTCTTGAATCTTTGGCGAACAAACAGAAAAACCATTATTTCAAAACCAGTGTTCATACATATTAAGGAGCATTTGATAGATTATGGCGTTACGATATTATCAGATCACTACACACATGGAATATTAGAGGTTATATCATTAATTTCATTAAATTTTTTTTAAACAACGCAATTTTTAAGTAAGAATCGACCACTGAATATCTTCAATAAGATTTCAAGCAAATGGTATCCCTGAAGGTTCTCTAATAAGTGCAACGGTATTTTTAATTTCCATGAATAATATTATGCCATAAAACTCTAGCTTTGTTCGTGGTAGATTATATGCAGAAGATCTGGTGTTGGTATTTTCAGGAAAAAATACCTTTTCTGTTTAGCATCATCTCAAACAGCACTTCAAGAATACGAAAGCTGGTCGAAACAAACTGGATTTTAGTTTTAACTTAGCAAATCAAACATATATTACAAATTAAACAAAACATGCCAAAATAGAATGAATCTTATGAAAACTCTCTCTAATAAACATTATAGACTGGGCTATGACTGCTTAATGTACGTTTTTAAAACCCTGTTTAGATCTTAAATAGATTACGGTTTCATGTATATCTATCTGCCAAAGAATCTTTATTACATTACCTTAAAATTATTTAAACTATGGCATTATGAATAGCCATAGGAGCATTCCGGATCAGCCCAATAGAAAGTTTGCGGTTATAAATAGGAGAGCGACCCTTAAATATATAAGGATGCACTTATCTCTTACATATGGATTTGCCACTAATTTCAATCAGAACAATTTAACTAAATAATAACATATTTACTGATCGTAGGAATGTGAAACCAGCATTCTATGAAAGAGTTAGGCAAGCTCTCATAGCTTTACAAATTCCGGAATCAAATACCTATTCCAACTTCGTAAGAATGGCTCCTATTTCGACAATAAGTATTACTCAATCCGACACATCCTTAAATATCTTTAAAAAGAACAATACTTCCTTCTTCTTCTTAACGTGCCCTATCAAGTCCCCTTGACGTTGGCGATTAACATGGCGAAACTGTCTCTGTCTCGAGCTATTCTAAAGAGTTGCTCAACTTTCCTTATTTCTGTCCATTCCCTCATATTCTTCAACCAAGAGGCCTGCTTTCTACCAATTCCTCTGCGTCCTTCTATTTTACCCATCATAATAAGTTGAAGAATATTATATCGGTCTCCCCTTACTACGTGTCCAAAATGAGCCATCTTTTTACATTTGATGTTATCAAGCAGCTCGCGAGCAGCATTTGCTCTCTCAAGGACTGCCACATATGTCAGCATAGCCGTCCATGGAATTTTTAGTATACGTCTGTGCAGCCACATTTCAAAGGCCTCCAGACGATTAATGGTGGATATTTTTAATGTCCATGCTTCTACACCGTATAAGAGGACTCACCAAATGTAGCATTTAATCATGCGCTTTCGAAGTTGAAGTTGCAAGTTATCATTACAGAAGAATGACCTCATTTTTAAAATGTCGTGCGGGCTATCTCAATTCTACATTTTATCTCTTGATCTGGATCTAGTTGTTCAGTAATTTGGCAATCAAGATAATTAAAACTGGACACTCTTTGAATTATATGACCATCAACATATAATCGTGCATCTTGATGTGCTTGATGTGTGCTTGATCTTGATACTCCCTACTCCTTAATAAAAAATACGTTTTTCGACAAACATACAACATTTCCTCATTTCCGTCACGTGTACTCAGACGCCTCAACAAATACTGGAGTTGAAATATTACACTTAAGTATAAACTACCATCCTTAAGCTGTATACATACTGGTGAGCTACATGCCATCTCCCAAGCTCTTACTCATATTAACCCCAGTAATATATCCAATTCTCTGATAATTACCAATTTCCCTAATTCCAATACCACTAACTAACTTTACACAACACATCCAATTGCTGTCCTAATTAGCTTAAAAAGAGCTAGCTACCATACAAAACAGTAACCGTAATGTACAATTTCTGTAAGTTCCTTTACACATTCGCCTTCGAGAATATGAAGAAAGGGATCGCATAGCCCGACAAGCCAAAAGCAGTGAAACCGTGAATGAAGTGAGAAATGTGGTTCTGCATCATTTAAAATAATTTTTAAAGTCTTCTTTTCTTGTGCTTCTTCTTCTTCCTCTTTATAAGCAATTCTGCTTGTTTATTGGCGAATTAATACCTCTATGGAAGGTTCTCACTTCATCTTTTGCGCAGTCGTCCTATACTTCTTCTGCCGATTGGTGACTTATTTCTTGCTATTTTGACGACATGGGTTTCCTCCATTCTGCTTATGTGGTTATTCCACTCTTTTTTTTTTATTTTGTGTACATTCATTTAAACACTTATCGTTACATTTTCTTCTAATGTCTTCACTTCTCTTTCGATTTCTCAGCGTATTTCCTGTAATTCTTTTCAGTACTCTCATCTCTGCCGTTTCCAGTAGCCTTTGCGTTGTGACTGTGTCGCGTCTTGTCTTCGAGGCAAATGTCATTATTGGTCACTGGCTTTATAAATTCTGGACTTCATCTCAGTTTTATTGTGTCTGTTTCGCCATATAGTGTTATTAAGGCATCCTGCCAGTCTGTTTGCTTTTTGTACTTGATCTTTACTTGTTTGTCCAGGTCTACATAGCTAAGTCTGAGTAACAAAGTATTTTGATTTCTTTGTTTCCCATTTTGTATCCTTTTCTTTTTTTTTAACAGTTTTGATGATTTCATCCATGATCAAATTGAAGCATGGGGCTCAATGAATCTCCTTGCCTTATTCTGCTGCCTATTTCTATAGGTTCTGAAAGTTGTCTATCTATTCTTACTTCCATTTTGTTGTGTTGGTAGATGTTTTCGATAGTTTTTATAATATTAAGGGAAACTCTCTTTTATACAGAAGATGTATTACATCTTTAAGTCTTACTGTGTCAAACGCTTTCTTTAAGTCAATCAGATACAAAAATGCTAGTCTTTTATACTCCAGTGATTTCTCAGTAATTTGCTTTTTATAACGAACATTGCATCTGTACACAATCTTCCACTACGAAAGCCCTGTTGTTCATCTTCTAAACTTCTGATCCTAAAGGATTATGATTTTAATTCTAAAATCCTCTGATTTGTTAGCACTTGTAAAATTTTAGTTGTAAGTTTTAGCGTATTTTAGCGTATAATTTAACAAGTTTATACCTCTGTAGTTTTCTGGCTGTTTTTTATCTCTTTTTTTTTTAATAGTACTATTAGTTCGCTGGTTCTTCATTCTGCCGGTATTTTATTGTGTTTTATTATTTTATTAATTCATGTTTTTAATTTTTCTGTCATTGATGCTCCACAATATTTCAGTAACTTGTTTGGTATCCCGTGTTTACCTGCTGCTTTTCCATTCTTCAGGTTTTCAAGTATTTTCAGAACTTCCTGTGTATTTATATTAAGTTCTTTATTTGAAGTAATCGCTGGTATTTCTAGTTCTAGCATCGTTTGTTCTTTCTCTGTATATAGCTTTTTTAGGTAGACAATCCACGTATCCTTTTCTATGTGTTTTGGTTCTATTAGTTCCTTAGAGTAAGTAGAGATTTGCTAAATTAAAGGTCAAAAATTTGTGGCAAAATCAGTGGAAAAATTCAACTTCAAAACTTCAAAACACATCTGTAAAACCATGGAAATACCACATTCCCAACAGAGCTCATTAAGTCGCTGTTTCTCGACTTCATCTAGGACATACTTGACTTACCTATGGGTATATCCCATATCATATTATGCGACAACTCTAAAATGCACACTAATCAACATTTATTATCTTATGTATATGTAATATGTCCCTTGAATATAATTGTTTTTATATATTTTTTTAAACTTTCACAGAATTCTCTTTTTCTATAATATGATCCTACCTCATAAGATTTGAATCCAACAGATTTAGCAATGTGGTTAATGCAATATTCTTTACAGATGCTGATGGAGAATATTTCACCTCTTTATTTTTATCTGTATAACCAAGTTAAATTATACAACTTGTATTTAATGAAAAATTTCATATTATTCTATATTTTGGATATTTTGGTATTTTTTAAGTAAATAAAAATTTTTAATACGTCCCTTATATTTTCAAAGAAAGCCGATGGTCAGTAAAACCCCTATTGACGGATAGACCATTCGTCATAACTCTGACCCGCATTGTATTATTGCATCAAAGTATGGAAATCGGTATAAATGTGACAGTTCTAGCCGTATCTTGTAAACAAGTCACCAACAGAATACACACCGGCCAATACGCCAGTTGAATTGAAAAAATGTGCTTAGTCGTTTTTAGCCATCGTGTCTAATTGAATGTCGATTTCGGATAGAACTTAGTTCTAATCGAGTTAAAGATTTACCATGCAGCTCAAACATCCGGTTACCCACGGGTGTAAGATGTGCCAAAAAACCAAACCTTTTTAACTTTAAATTAAAATAAATGGATATATATATATATATATATATATATATATATATATATATATATATATATATATATACATATATATTAATAAAGTATTCAACTAGTGAATTCAGAGGTTTTAATCGGTCATTTAGGTTGGCAAAATAAAAAAGAAGTCAACTATTTCGTGTTTATAGAAAACGTTTCACTTTATATTTCTAAAGCTTCATCAGTTCTCTAAAATACAAAGATGACATAGAGTTTATAAGAAATACAGAACTAATAATTTATAACTTACAACTCAATATATAGTATATTAAAAATGTTGTTATATATGTACGTTTACTCATTATTTAGAACTAACTTACTTAAAAAAAAACACAAACAAAGAACACAAAAACTGCAAAAAATAATATTCATTCGTAGATACGAAGATTTAAAAAAAATTTTAAAACGAACATTTGGCGAAGCCAAATTTTCGTTTTAAATAGTAGGTAGTAGTTTTAAATTGAAGGCAATGGTAATGTAAAAAAGCTTTGCTTTTTACCATTGCCCACAAAAAAATTATTATGTTATAAGTATGTGGAAATGTTGTATTTTTTCACAACTTTAAAAAAATTTAAAGTTTTCCTAGGACAATTTGGAACGAAGTCAGTCCCTTTTTTAAATTAACAGTAGCTTTGTTTATTGGGACCGTGCAAGTTCGGAACAGCGACACCTGGTGTCGTAAATCAGCAAAATTTACTACGCTTTCATGTTAGATCGAGGTTACCGGATAACTGTCAAGGACGTAGCCCCAAAAAAGAATAAGAAGAAAAAGTAAGATTGAGGTTATGTCGGTATGTTGTTAAAAGGTAAACGTTGTATGTAGTGTAAATACAAATAGATATATAATTAAATTACAGCATTACTGTTAATATGGATGCAATAATAAAAACTGGATTTGAAAAAGTAAATCACCAAATAACTTTTCAACCAAGCACTGAGTAAATGGAAAAGCTTTAGTAGTGGCAAATGTCAAAAAAGAATGAAAGAATTATGTGAAAGAATTAAGAAAAATAAATTACTATAAAAAATGCTAATGTATAAATGCATAAATTAGCAGGTTTAGCCCATGATATCATCATATTGGTTTGAACAATTAATTCTTTCCCTGTAAACTTTTGGACAGCGAATATATCTTAATGCATCTTCAGAAAAACTTGAACTTGATGCATTTTTGTAAACTAAAAAAAAAATTAAATTTTTATTTATTATTTATTATTTATTTCAAGGTGACTTTAAAATCGGGCGCAGGAATAATGCATAATCTAGGTTATGTTACTTATGCTTTTTTTTGGTATAAATCCACTTTTCTCTTTGTAGTAATTTGTGCTTCGAAGTTGCAAACGAATAAAACTTAAATTGACAATTTTTTGTTGTATTTTTACAATTTATAACACAGCATTTCCTAAATCCCATTTTCTTCAGTGACAAAAGGTGTAAATAAACAAACGAATATGAAATATGACAATTGACAATATGAATTTATGAAATCTATGAAATTTGCAGTAAAAAATGCAAGATTTCTCCGCTACTCGCGCACGATCGTTTCTTGTATCACATCCAAGTACGTGCACGTCGCCAATAAGAATATTTAAGATTTTATAAGAGAACTTATTAGCGTCATTTTTGATGCAACATACTTTAAAATTGTAATGTGCCAAATGCGAAAAAGAATGCCTTTTAACAAAGGCATGAAGGCTTCACATACAAAATAAGAGATTATGGATACAGCGAGGCCATGACGAAACTCCACTTCTCGTAATTAAGCTCCCCGAGGTTCAGGATTCAGATAGGACCGGTTTTCTCAGAACACTGAGCCCTGGAATACCACAGAGGTGATCTTATCACCCGTTCTGTTTAGCATAATTATATACACCAGACGTTTCAAAAATACCTGAAACAATACTTAGCCATTATACAGAGGATACTGCAATCGCGGGATAACACAGGAACCTGGATATAGGTGAAAGAAATCTACAAACGCACTGGTAATAGAAGATTGGAGTATCCAATAGATAATAGCAATAAATATAGAGAAGATGTAAGCGGTTATCTTCAAAAAGACAAGGGGAACGCAGAATAACAGCTAACAGTGCAAGACAGATCCATCAAACGACAAAACAAAGTCATAATGACCAAGGTCTAACATTTACACTACATGTTAACGCGACAGTTTTAAAAACAGCAACGGCTAGAGCCGTAATAAGAGGACTTACAGCATGAAGAAGCAAATTAACTTTGAAAATAAAATTAAGATTGATAAACAGAATCATACTACCGATAATTACATAAGCATGGGGACATATCGTTAGTCATCGCAACAAAAACAAGATACAAGCAGCGCACAACAATTGCCTAATGGAAGATGCAAATTCAAACATATAATAATGTCTAGATAATCATTATATATATCAACATATAGATATATCAACAGAAGACAACGTGCTTATATGATTCAGACAGTCCAAAAAAAAACCTACAAGAATATAAAAAAATGCTTAAAACACTAACTAAAGGCGCAAGTCACAAAAAAAAAAACACAAATCCCAACAAACGAGCAAGAGTATCTTAAAGCTCTATTCCTAATTTAGTTCTAATGTTGCAATTATTAAATACAATGCTTTTTTTCAGCCAAAAATATAAAAAATCAGGCGTGATATTAAAAGTAAGGTTGGTGGTTAAGGATATAATTATCCGGACGCAGAGACACGGTCTTGTATTACCTATTGTCCGAAATTTGTATACAAAGTGATCATATTTCTTTTTATAGGTACCTAAATACTGACCGGATATAGACCTGTAGACCAGTATGGTTGGATATCCGCCCACCCGCTTTGATAGCTTGGATTACTTTATATACTCGAGAAATTCCAGGAAACACCATATCAAAGTACAAAAATATCGAGAACGGATAAGCATCGAAGGGTATTATTATTTGGTTTAGAAAATCGCATATTGTATAAGGGCACAACAACTCTACTTGTACTATATTTACACAAACTGTGAGGATTGCTTATGTAAAATTCCTATATACATAAAATTAAGTTTTTTAAAATATTTTGATATTTGTTCAATTAATTGCTATAGATATTTTTATATTTTTGTATTATCTTTGATCAATCGAGTTTACCGATAATAGTTTATTAGTTTATCGAGATAAACATTCTTATAAGATTCTTATAAAAAACATTACTGAAATTTTGTCTTAAAACAAAAATTTCTTGTGTCCAATATTTTAAATTCAAATATTGTTGACTTGTACTAGTCTGAACCGAATGTATCACCGAATTTTTTGTTTTAACAAGACGGGATAATACCCCGTTTTGTCCTAAGTGCAAAAAAAATATCTACACTAAACATATACATATACAGTTTGTTTGAAGGACAAATACCGCAAGAGTGGAACAAGGCAAATACAATTCTGATTATATAAGAAAGGAAATAGATCAAAATTAGCCAACTATATATCTCTCTTGTCACAAATCTATAAAACTTTCACTAAGGTGATCACAACTAGACTAAACAACAAATTTGATGCATACCAACCACTGAGCAGGCAGGATGTAGAAAGGGGTACAGCACAACCGACCACCTTCACACTCTTAAAATATTGATAGAAAAAACCAACGAATACAACCTTCCAATATACCTAGCGTTTGTTGACTATGAAAAAGCGTTTGACAGCATAGAACTATGAGCAGTGTAAGAAGCGCTACTTAATTGCCGAATAGATTCACGGTACAGAATGTTAATCCACAATATATATCAAAACGCCACTATGAGAATTCAGCTAGACAGAGATTTGCAAACTCCATTAATTAGAATTTGTAGAGGTGTCAGACAAGCGGATACAATCTCACCCAAACTATTTACTCTGGCGTTGGAAGACATTTTTAAATTTATAGACTGGGATAATAAAGGAATTTGTATAAACGGGAAATATTTAAATCATCTAAGATTCGCCGATGATGTACTCCTGATAGCAACAACTATGGAACAACTACGAATAATGATTTTAGACATAGAAAAAACATCTCTTGAGAAAGGACTAAAAATGAATCTAAAGAAAACTAAAATAATGACTAATACAGAAGACAGATCAGTAATTACCATAGGTGGAACAAACATAGAACACGCCCAAGAATATATTCACTTAGGACAAGCTATCAGAGCAGACAAAAGTACCCAGACTAAAGAAATAACCAAAAGAATAAGAATGGGGTGGGCTGCATTCGGAAATCTCTCATATACTATCAAAAACCAAAAAATACCTTTAAAATTAAGAACGAAGGTATTTAATGCATGCGTCCTACCTGTTCTGACATATGGTGCCTAGACATGGACGTGTACCAAGAGCAACTTAGATAGAATAAAGAAAACTCAAAGAGCTATGGAAAGACAAATGTTGGGAATATCATTGAGAGATAAAAAGAGGAACGAGTGGATAATATGCAAAACCGAAACAACAGACGCTGTCGAACATGTATTGAAATTAAAATGGAAATGGGCTGGGCATAATGAAAGACATCAGAATGGAAGATGGAATAAAGAAATTGGCCGCTGGAGACCATATACTGCAAAAAGGTCAAGAGGTCGACAGCAAATGAGATGGAAAGATGACATTGAGCAAAGCGCAGGTCCAATGTGGAAAATACAAACAGAAGACAGAGACAAATGGGAGAGGCCTATATTCAACATATGAATATATTTTGGGCCATAGATACATAGATAGAAACATATACATATATGTCAACAAAGAGATGCAATTAAAACGACATCTAGATAATCAGTATTTACTGATTATCTAGATATTTTTTTTTTATTTATTTTGCTTCCACCACTTAGGGTTATTAGTATAAGAAAAATACAGAAAGTGATAAAGACATACACAGGCATATACAAAATATCAATTACATAATAAAGTATACAATGTATATTTTAATTATTGATGTATTCTAGCTGTCTATATGTCATCTAGCTTTGTAAGGCAGTACTTATCCACTGAGCTATAGCTGCTGCTGATAGAATTCACCGGAACGTTTGAAATACAATAAATTCCATTAAATATTATCTATATATCGTTGGTCTAGCGCACAGTGGTGCTAAGTGAAAATAGCTAATTAGAGTAATTGCAAAAACAAAGTTTATAACATCATATACAGTCAAATAAGTTTTGTTTTCAGCGATTTATTTATTTTTGGTAAACTATACATAATTGTTTGATAACGCGATTTGAAAAAATTGAAATAAATCTCATAGCTGCTTTAGAAAAAACATATTTTCAAAACAAAAGTTTCACTTAACTTATATGTGATACTAGTTTATTTAATTTACTAAATAAAAAAACAGTAGACTTAAGCCCATTTAATATTAAAATATTATAAATTCTTAAAAAAAACACAAAAAACTGTTTAAAAATAATTGCATTGAAGATTAGTCCCTCTGCTTGTGTACTGCTAACTGCGTTGAATCCGATGTCGATGGAAGAGTGGAAGACTAATAATGAAATCTCTGTATTCTTCGGGAATCATTTTTTTATTGAGTAGATAAACAAGGTTTTCCTTCTTTTTATCCCTTTTATGAAATAGGAATGCGACTGGGATATTTAAATTTAAGCTGTACAGAAGTCCAGTTCTTTGTTCGGCCGAATCGTTTTCTGCTTTGTGTAATATCAAGGTCCAAAAAAGGTTCTGATGATAGATCGTAGTTATATTGAATTCTTGAATGCCTTTTTTTTCTGAAATCGCAACCACTTGATTTTTAGCTGTTCAACCTTGTCCCCAACACAATTTAAAGTACTGTTTGTCATAAATAGACAAGATTCTGTAAATTAAAAAGTCTGAGTTCTTTTAATGAATAACTTGGTATGGTCTAGGTTTCATCCTAGTAGCTGAAATCAATAGACACCACTCCGATTAAAGTAGAATAGCTTCCAGATCGAATGTTATTGCTCTAAATGTTTTTCCCAACGTAGCTGCTGTCGTTTTTTTTTGTCATCTTCTTTCATATCCATTGATTGTTTTTCGGCTCTTTTATGCTTTTCATACTCTCCTCTTAAGGGATCTTTTTCCTTGGCCTGCTTAAATTCATTACACACCGAACACTGATCCTTTTTTGGGCGATAAAAGGCAAGAGCTGATTCAAAATCATGAAAAATACTTTGGTAGACAAACTTTGAGACCGGACTTGCTGTTGAAACTGTTAGAAGTGCAAAAGTCTTGATATAATCTGCATTTAGATAGGTTTTATTTAAATCACGCTTGCAGTAATGCGACTCAATTCTTGGAAATGAGTTAATATGATGCTTAACTTACTGCCGTTGTATCTCAGCAGTTGCATTGTGGGGTTTGCTATTCTTTCTTTTATCATAGCCGACAAAAATTCCCTTATTCATCATTCCTTCAACACATTTCTCGACGACTTTATGAGATATAGCAAACGTGGCTGTAAAAAACTTAAAGGCACACTCTAGGTCTTTTACCATTATTATCTATTAAATGATAAAACCTTGATTCTTCTCGATTTTTTGTTAAGGGAGTTTGTTTGCTTCTAGATTTGCTTTCATTACTTTTTATTGGCCTTTCTGCGGCGACGTTTTTTTTGGTATTTCATTCAGTCACTCACCTTTTGGCTTGTTTTTATCAATATTTTCAGATTCACTGCTTTCTTCTGATGGATGATAAGAACTTCTCGATAGGGCAAGGGTCAAGCATAGGGATTATATTCATCAAGATCACTACCATTATATGAGTCAAGTTCTTGAATCTGGTGATTAATGTTTTCATCACATAAATTTTCGTTTATTTCATCAGTTTCCTGTACTATCTTCTATACTACTATATTACCTGGTACTCCTTCAGTAGGTTTTTCCAATGCGGAGTTATTGTGGCAACTGAAACAAATAATTATTTTTAAGTAGAACAAGATGGTTTTACAGTCGACACCTTACTATACCTTTAAGCTCTTTTCTTACATCATCCAATGCTATCTGTAGTATTTCTCCGATGTTGACGCCATAATTATAATTACAATTATTTTATACCACTTTTCATACATCAAATGACAACTTTGCAACTATTACTGTCAAATAACCTCAAAACGCAAAAGAAGCATGTGTTCACTTCACTCATTTGTAATTATTAGAAACACAAAGGTACTTAGTGCTCTTCCAACCTTTTTGCTAGATTCCTACAATTTATTAGTACTTACCACTTTCGTTAGATAGCGTTAGCTAATTTAAAATTATAGTTATCAGTTAGGTCGAGTGTGCATATAAAACTCCTTGCTAGTCTTCATTTCGGAATGCATTTAACTCATTTTGCCAAAAAAGTCACTTAACACCTGTGTGCGCTAGACTGACGATATATACATATATATGAAACCTAGAGCTAGGATTAATAATATTACTAAAATTAATATCAAACTCACCAGTCTTCCGGTTGAACAGCGTCGATATCCATTTTGCCGAGCTTTCGGCATCCTCTCTGATGCCTTCCTCAGGGCTTCCGAGGTCTCAGTCTCCTGAGCCCCCCGACACTACTACACTGTTCACTGATCACTGCGCTGTCACTACTGTGTATGACTACAGGACTAAAAAGATAGAATTAGGCATAAAATGAGTCTAATTACTCCAGACTAATCCCCAATATACTTGATGAATGGGTCCGTAAATTCGAAAATTGTCAAGAAACCGATGGACGGCATTTCGAACATTTAATTTAAAATAATTATTATGCATAATTTGATTACTTTAAAGTACATTATTAACTAAATTATTAGTTGTTATTTGGTTGAATTAAAATTACAAAAAAAAAAAATGTTTTTATACCCTCAAAAAATATTTTAGTTAAAAATGTAATGTCGTTAAATAGAGATTTAAATTCTCGTTTACATGAGGTGTCGCATTATACCGATTTCTATTTAAAAAAATTAACGATAACGTCACTACACCTACACGGGTGACGTCATCCCTACTCCATGTACGTTATAAGATGGGTATTTTATAACAAAAATCGACCTATTTCGGGATTTTCCTCCAACTCGACGGTTCTCAAAATAATGATAATATTCCATAATTTAGCCGTTCACTGTATAACACAAAATTGAAATAAAATTGGTGACATAAATAACAGAAACCGTTGAGATAACAACATTTCAAAAAGGAGAAAAAGTTCACGAATATTTAATCTGATGGAAAGGTGATACCATAAATAAAAAGAACAAAAGGATATAATATAAATTAAAATATCGGCACAAAAACTAATCTCAAAAGAGCCGATAAGGAATAAATTTTTTATTATTTTGAAACCAAATTTTGCTACAAATATTATTAGATAAGAAGTAACAATATTGGGGAATTAGTATCAGAATAAGTGACAAGAGTAAACAGAACGCTAGCTGGATGACTCAAGACACAATATGGAGAAACAAACACATAAAAATAGAAACAAAAACGCGCATATACAAATCTATAATCCCGCCTGTGAAGGCGTGGACCGCAGAAACAAGAATTTATATCTGTCTACATATTTTATTGCTTAGTGTAATTATTTATTTATTCCGGTAATCATACTAAAATAGTAAAAGAAGAGTTACGAACCAAAAGCACGTTCATTGATTAACTAAATGTTTATTGATACAAATGTAACATTTTTATTATCTTCTTCTAACACCAATTAGTTTATTGATTTATATGTGGTGTTGAATATCCTAGAAAATAAAATTACTTATACTAAGAATAAAAAATATCAGCCTGTAAAACTTAATGCCGAACTATTTAACCGTTCCTTACAGAAATTAATTATCTTGCTATACAATCAAACTCTTTAAATGGGTACAATAAAATTTCTCAAAAAGAGTCCACTGCCCAGTTTTATTGAAAAGCTCGAACTGCTCTTCACACATGCCAATTCTATTTACAATTAGAGAAAAAATCACAATAGTACTATTGTGCTTATTTCATTATATATTAAAAATAAAATCAGCACAAGAAATCTAAATACCATTATGGCACAGAGGGTGGTATCAGATATATCGTATAACAGTAAACACTCATGATCTTAATCTTTGCCGGTTTAAAAAATTGCTACCCTTGTCTGACGACTTAAAAAATCTGGACCCTTCAGAACCGATGACCAAAAAGGTCTTTTGATAGTGGGTCAGGTAATTTTTTTCGGTTTTTTATGCCGTGAGATTTTTACAAGGTAGTATCACAGATATTTTCAGCTAGAATTAAATTTCGCATTTATTTGAAGATGCTTTTATAATACTCTATTATAGTCAGGGAACAATATAATACTTTGTGTGGATTAGGTAGTGTTTTGTTACAAAGGGAACAAGGTATTTAAAAGAATATTAAGTGGTCAATTCATCCATAATAGTGGGCTTTTTTGATGTATTCCAAAATATATGAACTGTAAAACTAGTAATAATTACAACGCATTAGAATGCTCATAATAGTATTCAATAAAATAATCTCAAAGATAACTATAACAT
Organism: Diabrotica balteata; assembly: GCA_918026665.1. NCBI lineage: Eukaryota > Metazoa > Arthropoda > Insecta > Coleoptera > Chrysomelidae > Diabrotica > Diabrotica balteata. The sequence goes on along the minus strand of OU898278.1, from coordinate 110,563,920 downwards.
TGACAATATTGCAAGTTATTGTATGTCCTTTTTACTACGTTGCCTTGTATTCACTTTAAGTGGCTTTCCATTATACAGATAACGACATTGTTTTGTTGACCATAGGAATTAAGATTTATTGCAATCCCATCTCTAGATTATATTTATTTAATGCTCTAAAACAATTTTTTTGGTTATTTTTTAACCCTAATAGCAATACAAATAAATAAGTAAGTAAATAAGTAATATGCTTTATTGTCACTGAAAATTGTACAAATTTTATGGGCAAAGCTTATAACAATAATACAAGAAGAAGAAAAAAAGTCAGAATAAGAATCGTTTGTACTTTTAAATAAAAAACAAACAATAAAATTCTTCCAAACTAAAACATAAAAAATACTGCCTAATTAAGAACCTACAAACTTCGTAAAATGTACCTAACAAAAAATAAAAATTAGGAAAGCAGAATAATGAATTGAGGACTCAAATATTCCCCTGCTTGTGCCAAACACTAACCAAATCTGTCATACAGATTTCTCCTCATATTTTGGAGTAGGGCTAGTGTAATGCTTGCACAGAAATGAAGTATTTTTGCCCTTAATTCGACTAGGTGTGTGGCCCTTTCAAACTGACGCCTATAAATGTTTTCTTTGAGAAAACCCAAACAAAAAAATCATTAGGCGCTAAGTTACTGAATCCAGCGGGTCATTTAATTGTACCACGTGTACTTATTAGTAGATCAGAAACGTTTGATTGAGGAAGTCAATAGTTGCTCTAGAGATGTGAGCCGAATACTCATCCTGTTGAACATAAACCTCCTGAAAATTAACGGGAAGGCGTCGAACTGCCGGAATGATCTCATTCTGTAAAAGTTGTAAATATTTGGGCCCGTTTAGGTTTCCATCGATAAAAAATGAACCGACAATAATGGTCGCCTAATATCCCAGTCCAAACATTTAACTTTTGCGGATGCTGCGCACTGCAACACTGAGGTGCTTATTTTTCTGAGAATAATACCTTGCAAATGTTTATCTAACATAAATTCCCAAAACTCCATCCACCTAAAGTTATCTTCCGGAAATAGTTCTTGTGTTGGTTGTATCTTAAAAGAGTGATACCCATTCCTTTTGAGAACTCGATGGACAGTTCGAGTATTCACGTTAACGTCCCTAGCAATTTGTACACTATTGCAGGGTTCACTAGCTTCCACAAAAGCACAAATATCAATTTCCCTGTTTTGATGCTTCTCGTCGATAGATCTACCACGTGGTTTATTACCTTCATGACACTTTTTACAATTGTTTACACATCCCGAAGTTTAAAAATGTTTAATGGTATTTTTAACTGTTGTAACACTCGGTGGGGGTCTATTTTTGAAGGCAACAATAAATAAATCAATTACTTCGCGTATCGAATGACCCTGAAAATACCATGTTATAAGCTGCACTTTTTCTTGGACGGTTTACAACGTAATAGGCATTTTTTTAATTATTTATTTATTCTTTCAGAACTTCGTTTGAAATTTTTAATGTCAATGTGACAGTTACGACAATTTGTACCTGCTATGCAGTAGTATTGAGTGTTTACGAATTAATTACGTAAAGAATTCTAGTTTTAGTTGTCTAAATTTTATTTGTGTTATTCTACCAAGAAGTAACATTCATCGATAAAGTAACAGATTTATTGACCAGAAGAAATGAAGAAAAGCTTCTGGTTTTGATGAGATACCTGCAGAATTGTTACAACTATTAGATGATTAGACAGTTGCGATTATCACCTCCTTCTTTAACCAGATATATAGCAGCGCTAAATTACCAGACAACTCGTTAGAATCAATATTTATAACTATTCCAAAGAAAACGAATGCCAGACAGTATCGTAACTACCTACTAAACTTATCAGTTTAATGAGTCACAAGCTTAAATTGTTATGAAAGTATTGCATGGATGCATATAAATATAAACTTTGTAAGGGGATAACTGGTGATGATTAGTTTGGTTTCCAAAACGGTATAGGTACTTGGGAGGCTTTTTTTTGCATGCGGATACCCTTATAAAAGAGCATCGAGTTTGTAAAAATATTTTTATTTTAAATTATATTAAAAAAAAAAAAACTGGACACGTATGGCATTAGATAGCTCAAAAATCTTAACTGTAATCAGACCGCTTGTATAAAGGTGAATCAAGAGGATTCAGCTAAAGTTTCTATTAATCGTGGTTTACAGGGATTTGTTATGTCACCGATATTGTTTAATGCCTACACTGAACCAGTTTTTGACATAGCGTTAAATAATTTTCACCAAGGTGTTAAAATCAGTGATAAAATTACTAATAACATTAGATACGCAGATAACACCGCCATAATGACAGAGCTTAGACGACAATCAAACCCTGTTGAACGCTGTAAACAACGAATGCACTAAAAAGGACTTCACAATCAATGCAAAGAAAACAAAATAATTGATGGTAAAAAAAGTAATATCGAATACTTAATACTAAAATTAGATAACCAAATTCTGGAAAGTGTGGAACATTTTAGATATCTGAGTAATTGGATTGACTGCAGGCTTGTGATGAGGAAATTTCGATCAGAATAGAACTTGCACTAAAAAGCTTTATTAAATGGCGTTCTGTATTGTGCAATAGAATTTTGTCATTGACAACAAGTGTATTAAAGTGCTACAGGCTGATATGCTTTGTTGTATGGATGTAAAACCTGGACAACACAAATAAGAAATCTTAATAAAATAGAAGCGTTTGAGTTGTGGTGTTACCGTGGCATGCTCAGAATTCTGTAGACAGCATACATATCTAACAAATATGTGCTAGAGACCATACTTAAAAAGCGAACAAGAAAATCATCATCATCAAAATAAGAAAGGTTCAATACTTCGGCAATATAATGAGGGGACCTAAATATCGCTTACTCCGGTTGATAATTCAGGCAAAATCGAAGGAAAACGCTTGGTGGGAAGGGAACAACTGTCGTGGATGCGTAACATTTGACCTGTCCATTAGACAATGGACAGGTCAAACAGTCGAGGAATTGTTTCATCTTACTGCCGACCGAGAAACATTTCATCAGCTTGTTAATACCACGATAGCCAACGCTTAAAAACAAGCACGGTACACAAAAAAAGAGAAGTTATACTTCTCTTTCTGATCATAACTAAAATATACTAAATAAATAAATGAAAAACATAAAAAATCTAAGGATGACTAGATCAATTACTCACCTAACTGGTCTACATAAATGTCAAGGAAGAAATAACAAGATTATCTAGACACCTTAAATCATAGTTAATGAAAATATCGTATCGAAATGTTCGGCATATACCAATGTCTGTGAAAGTTTAATGTAGTAAAAAAAGTACCGGAGAAGACGGGATTCCAAACGAATTACTAAAATATGGGGGAGAAATTTAAGTTTTGTATTATTATTCCAAAAGTTTTTATATATCAGTATAAAATCTCACATGATGGGGATCAATCATTACTGTTCTTATGTTTAAAAAGGACGATAAGGAATTACCCCAGAATAATGAAGGTAAAAACTTTAAATCGATAGTCTAACTTACCTACTTACTTACGAAAACAAGCTTTTAGTTCAGGCGAGTATCACACGGATATCATATTTGTCCTCAACACATAGGCTACATGTATTTTAATAATTTAGTCAAATCATTTTACCCTGTTCAATTGAAAAATGTGACACATCTACACAATATTTTAATATCATAAAAACTTGAGAGGTAGTAGACGCTATAAATAATGCTAAAATTAGAAAAGCTTGTGGTCCAGATGATACACCAACTGAGTTGCTGAAACTAACAGAGAATGATAACATAAAAGTAGTAGTAAGACTTTTTATTCAATATATAACTCCGGAGTGATTCCCGCAGATTGGCTCAAATCCATCTTTGTCGCAATACCTAAAAAAACACAATGCGAGAAAATGCTCAGAATATCGGTTAATTAGCCCAATGAGCCACACTCTTAAAATTTTCCTCAGAATACTTCACAACATAATTAGACGCAAATGCGAAGAAAATCTTGAAGATACCCAATTTGGTTTTAGAAATGCTATGGGAACCAGGGAGGCACATTTGCGCTTAACATCCTATTACAAAAATTCCGTAATCAAAGAAAATATGTGTTTGCATGTTTTGTGGACTTCGGACAGGCATTTGATAAAGTACAGCATGTAAAATTAATGCAAATACTGAAAAATATCCGAATAGATGACAAGGATATTCGTGTCATTAAAAATTTGTACTGGCATAAAACTGCTATCGTAAAAATTGGAGATAACTACACCGATGAAATCTCCATACAACGAGGAGTCAGACAAGGTTGCATTTTGTCGCCAACATTGTTCAATGTTTACTCGGACCAGTTAGTTAAAAAGGCACTTGAGAGACAACCATATGAAATAAAAATTAACGGAAAACCACAGTTTTGTGGGAAATGGAAATGGGCATTAAAATAAACTCAAACAAAACCAAATTTTTATTGTTTAGTCGTGACTCACAACCCGATGCAAAGCTTCAATTAAACGGAGTCCAAGTTGAGAAAGTTCACAAAATGACATATTTGAGAACTGTGATAACGGACCAACTAGATCCAGATATAGAAATAAAACGCAGAATAGCAATGACTAAAACTACTTTTATGAAAATAAAGTCATTTCGTTGCAATAACCATCTCAGTTTAGAGCTTAGACAAAGAATGGTTAAGTGCTATGTTTGGTCCGTACTTTTATATAGTGCAGAAGTGTGGACGCTAAAAGTATCGATCATGAACAAAATTAAAGCATTGGAAATGTGCGTTCATAGACGAATGCTGAAAATACCTTGGTCAGCAAGGAAAACTAATAAAAAAGTCAACAAAAATAGAGAACTGCTAAAGACTGTTAAGCATCTAAAAATGTCTTACCTGGGACATATAGAAAGGGGAAGTCGATATAAAATATTACAACTGATCCTTACAGGCAAAATAGAGGGCCGTAGAGGTGTAGGAAAAAAACAAGTTTGTTGGTTAAAAAACATTTGTGAATGGACTCAGATACCAAATGCAGCACAATCATTCCATATTGCAGAAGATCGAAAAGCCTTCGTAATGGTGATCATCAATCGTCGGATAATTCTGATATGGCACGCAAAGAAGTGGAATATTGCATTCCATAGATTTTTCTATTATTTGTCTCATGCTTAGTAGGCGTTATACAGTATCACAGTATCTCTACCTTTGGTAAATCCAGTTTGCTCTTAGAGTATTTCTCTTTGTAGGAAAATTTTTAGTCTCTAATTGAATAAGTTTAGCATTATCTTGCTGGCATGTGAAATAAAGTATATGGTTTTGTATTTGTAGCATTTATCGATTCTGCCTTTATTATATATTGTCGTAATTGTAGATTTTGTCCAGTTGTAAGGTCATTGCTTGAAATGACCTCATATTTTGTTACAGACCAAGTAAAACAATTGAAGCGTTTGGCGGAAAAACCTTATAAGTCTTATTTATATAACTTAGAGTATTTGCGTCACTTGCTTCTGAATCCCCATATACACGCATATAAATATTTTTCATCTCTTTTAAGCAGCTCGGGAAACATTTTTGAATCTTTCAGAAAAAAAAACAATTTACCAAAACAAAAAACAAACGTCGATGTTTATGAGGAAAAGCAGACTATCTAGGATAAATAAAAAAATATACAGAGCAGAGGGTTATGATATTATTAATACTAATGAAACGTATCTCCATAGCAGTCATACAATACCGAAATCATGGGATGGTGGTCCAAACAACTGTTTCAAGACTCCTGTTGCCAGAGATCAGCGGTTAATTATTGGACATGTAGAAGGGAAAAAGTTTTTTTTTTTTTTAAATTGCCTTCTAATCTTCAATTCTTGTCAGCGTACTGGATATTATCACAATGATACAACCGCGACAGCTTTAAAATGGCTTCAAGAAAAGTTAATTCCAAACTTGCACCATAAAACGGTGCTTGTATTGGACAACGCATGCTACCACAACGTAGGCTGTGAAGCGGCTCCTACACCTTTATGGAGTAAAGGTCATGCAGCAATGGCTCACAGAAAAATGGATTTCTTTTAAAGTGACTAATATAAAACCGAACTTTATGCAAAAATTAAATTGAATAAGCCAACATATAAACAATATGTAGTAGATAGAATAATGGCGACAAGGACATATTGTATTACGTCTTCCTCCATACCACCCTAAACTAAATCAATCTGAGGACATTTAGGGAATAGTCAAAAATCATGAAGCATCAAAAATGTGTGGTTTAAAACGTAATACGTTAGGCAGATAACCGAAGAAAAATTTATCAATCTCGAAGCAGATATGTGAAAAATAAAAACTTGCGATCAGGTTATTGAAGTAAAACAGGAATACCTTAGAAAAGAACAGAGACAGAAAAGAACCTTAAACGTTCGTGGTCAGACACCGACGACGATAAAGATGACCTAGGAAAACCAGTGCCATTTTATTTGTTTTTGTAAAAACTGTTTTTTATTCAGATATTCATGTTTTCAATACTAATATTGCATTATTATGTATTATTTTATTATGTCGTAGGTTTATACAAGTAGAATAAGTACAATTAATAGTAATTAAGTACAATTTTTTATAAATCTTAAAAATAATATTAGTTATACAGTCTGTTCCATAGGTAAAAAATATTGCCTCAAAATCAACATTTTGAAAACGAAATATATGGTCTTTAGCAGAAACCCTCCAGAAAACACGATAATATGCATAGGTGACACTCGTATAAAACGCGTGAAAACTTTTAAATACCTTGGCACCAAAATCAATGACCAATCGGATCCACAACACGAGATAAAAACCCGAATACAAATGGCAAGCTTTTGTGAAATTAAGGCCACTCCTATGTAATCAAAACCTAAATTTCGAAATATGTTACAGAATGGTCAAGTGCTACATATGGTCCATCTTGCTTTATGGCATGGAAACGTGGACTTTGAAAAAAACATCTATCAACAAACTTGAAGCATTTAAAATTTGGTCATTGGGAGGAATGATGCACATACCTTGGGTGGATAGAGTTCGAAACGATGACGTCCTTAAGAGAGCCGGCGTCGAAAGAGAACTCTTTGAATCAATTAAAAAACGCAAGATTGGTTACCTTGGGCACATATTGAGAGGAGCAAAATATGAAATACCACAGTTAATCTTACAAGGGAAGATCGAAGGCAGGAGAGCCGGCCGCAAACAATTATCCTGGTTAAGGAATATTAAAGAATGGACAGGAATACACAATACAGGCGAGCTGTGTCACGCCGCCAAGAACAGAATTCCAGTAATGAGATAGTCGCCTACGCACTTTGGTGTATGGCATGTTAAGAAGAGAAGAAGTCTGTCTCAATAATATAAACTTAGAAACAATAATTTTGCAATAAATAATAATAGGAATTTGGCCAGGTTTTATGCCAAAAGTTTAAGTCAAAATAACAAATTAAAGCCGTTTATAAAAATATGTTTAACAAAAATCATTGAAAAGATAAACGAGATGCACTTAAGATGCATTTTTGTTATGCACCGATGCAGTTTATTATTTATCACATGTGTCTCAGTCCATCACTGCAACAATTTCGACGATCGTAATTTGTTCGTGTATACGTTATAGTTTGGTTAGTGTAATTCCACTTTCAGTACCTTTACGTGAATTTCAACACCACCTTCGCAGAGTTCTATGGTCACTAGTGCATACAAGTATTTCTTCTTCTTCTTCTTCTTCAGCCTGGGTTCGTCCACTGCTGGACATAGGCCTCTTCCATTTGCTTCCATCGATTTCTACTTTTGGCAATTCTCATCCACTGCTTGCCCGCGACTTGTTTGATATCGTCTGTCCCCTCTTCTGCGGTCTGCCTACTCCTCGCCTGTTCTCTCTTGGTCTCCAGTTTGTTAATCTTTGTATCCATTTTTCGGGATTATCTCGGGCAACGTGTCCGACCCATTGCCACTTGAGCCTTGCAATACGTTCTGAGACATCAGTAATTTTTGTTCTTTCACGAATGACGTTATTTCGAATCCTGTCTCTCAAACTAATCCCTAGCATGGCCCTCTCCATTGCTCTTTGGTTGTACTGAGCTGCTCTAAGGTTTTCTTTGTGAAAGCCATGGTCTCCAGTCCATATGTAGTTACAGGCAAGATACATTTGTCATAAACTCTACGTTTTAGACACATTGGTATATCTTTATTCTTCAAAATAAAGCTTAATTTGCCGAAAGCTCCCAAGACAGTTGTATGCGTCTTTTTATTTCGGCTATTTGATTTTCTTTGCCGATTTTAATGGTATGTCCAAGATATATATAGTGGTCTACATTTTCAAGACTGACGTTGTCAATACCAAGATTAGTTTGTAAATTACTCATTATTTTTGTTTTCTGAAGGTTCATTTTGAGATCTATTTTATTTGACTGCTGGTTAAATTCCTTCAACATTTGCTCCAGTTCCTTGATATCTGTACTAAATAATACTATGTCATCCGCAAACCTCAAATGACTCAAACGTACACCATCAATGTTTAGACCTTTTTCCTCCCAGTCAAGCTGTTTGAATAACATTTTCCAATGCTAAGGTAAAAAACTTTGGTGAAATAGTATCACCTTGTCTAATACCTTTATCAAGGCGCATTTTTTTAGTTTTTTCGTCTTCATTGATTTTGATGTGGAATGTGGCCTGTTCATAAATATTTTTAATGGGTGTAGTGTACCGTGAGTCTATTCGAGCATCCTTCAGGGCTGACAAAATGGACCAAGTCTCAATACTATCGAAAGCCTTGTGAAAGTCGATAAATGCCATATGTAAAGGTACATTATATTCTGTGGTTTTTTCTACTAGTGTTCTGATGGTTTGTAAGTGATCATTAGCGCCAAACCCTTTTCTAAATCCCGCCTGTTCAACCGGTTGATATAAATCAAGTGTCTGTGTTGGTTATTATTCTTGTTAACAATTTGTATAAGTGTGACAACAAACTTATAGGTCTAATACAAGTCTTATACAAGTATTTACCTATAGCAAAAGATATGTACAAGGGAATACGACCTTAAGATTTTTGTGTTCTTAATTTGGACTAGTCCATGTTGAGCGACTTTTTGCGTGGTGTATATAAAGTGCATTTTTTATTACTAGATTATTTCCTGATAGATAACTGCAATATCTGGGACATGTTATGAGGGGCGAGCTTTATAACTTGTTGCAATTAATAATGCAAGGAAGAATACAGGGTAGAAGAAGTCGCGGAAGAAGACGCATATCCGGGTTAAACAATTTGAGAGCTTGGTTCAACTGCACGTCTGTTGACCTCTTTAGAGCCGCGGTATCGAAAATGCGAATTGCCATGATGGTTGCCAACCTTCTTGGAGGAGATTGCACATGAAGAAGATTATTTTCACAGGCAAACTTTAGAAGACGTTCTCCTCTATTGTTTCTGATGCCTAAGTCAAATGACCCCAAAATATCTTTCAAATATGATGACGGTTTTCCCATCTTGGTATTAAAGTCTTCAATAATATATACTGACTCTTTTGTGAGTTGTTCTTCAAGATATTTTCTACATCTCATTGGCAATGAATAAATATTTCTTATATCATAGAAGATAATTAGATATATAGACTACTCCTATAATGTTTATTTTTAGTATGATATTTGCTGTCACCTTGATTACCGCTATGCGAAATGGGTGTAAAATCTCTACCACAATACAACAATGAGCGAAAAAATACACGGACTTAATGAAAAATGAAACTAAACAAGGCGTGAAACAAGGTGATACTTTCTTAACTAAATTATTTATATCGTCCTTAAAAATACCAGCAAAATATTAAAAAAGAATAAAAAATATACAAAAAATAGCTAATCTCTGCTTTGATAAGATATTTGATCAATTGAGTACATTGATCCATAAATTGTCACTGTACTGTATGGAATTCTTCTCACGTGTCCTAATCATAAGATTCTTCCCGTCTAGCCACTGTCGTTATTGATGCACTTCCGTACAGTTTCATATCGTCTGCTATGGTGCTTATTCTCCAGTCAAACTTTAACTTTTCGTATTATTATTTTTCTCCCTGACATACAGTTTATTAATTTCGGTTTTGTTGCAACATAATGGTTATATTACTGTATAATATAAACTGGTGTATAGGATATAGTCAATTCTCAAAATCTTTTTTTATTGTAATAAAATTGCAGGTTACCGGTTTCGATGCTTACAATATATGCCGCATCATCAGGCCACAGTATAAAGGTCTTAATTTTAATAAACACCTAAAGATATCAGACTGATTGTGTTTTGTAAATTCTTGTGAGAATTGACTATCTTCCGTATCATTAGAGAACGCCACAATTCAAATGTGATGAAAACTGTTATCTAACGTTTGTGTCATTGTCCACTACTCAGCTTCGGACAACACTCCCAATGCTTTTACTCCCATTTAATGATTTTAAGCCCCACTTAGATATTATCAAAGGTACGTTATTTTTCTCACTTGTTCAATTCTGTTTATTTTTATTCTTAATATCTTATTTATGTTTTTGCGTCCCGTCACTATTTGTATTATATTTTATTGTTGTATTATTATTTATAAAGAATGTCTGTTTCAATACGAACTGTTACAATAAGGCGATCACAGAGCCTGTAATATAATACTTTAAACGTAGCGATGTTAAAAATGTAGAAAATGACAAATCGTTTATTAGAACTAGTCCATTTTGAGTAAATATCTACCTCTCAATCTCATTTCCGTAGTTGTCATCGTTCTAACAAAGTTTAATTAATTTTTTGACACACTTGGTGACAACATAGGTCGAGGAACTGAACAGCATACATGTGGTCAACATAATATTGTATTTTCAGGATGAGTAAAGTTGTAGAGGATTATCAGAAAATATGAGTCAATGTTAAATACCTTAATACTTATGAATTTAAACGTCCATATGTTGTTCCTAATATTGAAATAAATTCAGCGAATTTGAGCGAATAAAAAAAGCAATTTTCGAATAAAAAATCAATTTTTTTACAATTTTATTACAGGTAAATACATAACGGGTGCGCCCAGGTAATTTACTTGAAGGCTGGATGAGAAATATGAGTGATTAAAAAAAGAGGAAGATCCCTGTTTTGGTATTTTTTCAATCTTTTCAAGAAATAAGAACCTGCATTAGATTGGATTGAATTGTATTGGAAGAAAAGATCTATGAAGACTAAGGCGGTAAGGCAGCAGCAGTTTTGGAGACTGCGGCAGACGTTTTCTTTCTGCCCAGAAGTTTGTAGTACATCTTCTGAGAAATTTCGATGGTTGATTTAAGCCATAATCTGAATTTGAAATATATTTAAGCAAACGGACCGTTTCGCAACTATTGCTTTTTCTTTGGCGACGCAAGAAGGGTAGCTGTGGCTATTGCCTGTGCCTATTGTGTGTGGCTAATAGGATGAGATAGAAATATACTTTTCTATAAAGGCTATTAAGTATTATACTTATGTTTGCACCACTTCTGTTCCGTTGTCATTGCTTAAGCAGCGAGTACAGCGAGGCACGGTTTTCAGTGAAGTATCTTATGAAAGTTTTATAGGGAAGGAGGGTTTCTTTGTGTGTGGCTCCAAACTTATCGTTTAGTGCTCGTAGGAGTCTATCTTGTTTTTTTACCCTGTCTATGGTGTATGTTATCTCATCTAGTTTAGAGCCCTTGTTAAATGGTCCAAGTCCAAGTAGAATGCAGATAATTGAAAGATGTCTTTTTTAGCGAAGATAGTAGATTTGGGGCGGACTTCTGTATTTCGTTTGGATTAAATAACACTCTTTAGTTAAAACAATATCTTTCGATAAATATATATATATATATATATATATATATATATATATATATATATATATATATTTAAAATATACTTTTTTAAAACTATCTAACAAATTGTATGGTAGGTACATTTTGATAATAAATCAAATATACAAGTAATAAGAGAAGTAGCGTAATTTGTGTTAAAATGTAGACTGACATTAATGTCTTTGTAATTCTACAGCTTCTATATGATTATACAATAAACAAATTAATCTAAAAAGTAATCACGGATCTTAAAATATTGCTTAGTAAATGATTTAGTAGCAAATATATATTAGGATAATGTGCCTTTGGAATATTTTTTGTGGTGAATGCGACTACATTATGGTCTACAGTTGAATATGTGTTCATATACTTTATGAAAGATTTTGCAGAAATATCTTGGTTTTTGTGCTTATAAAATCCAACTCGTACAGGAATTAAAGCTACACGATTACCTAGCAAGGTTTCAAATCGGGAACGGGTCCAAAACGAGATTGCCGTTGCTACCGACTCACATAAGCGAATTTTGTTTACTAATAAAACTCACACTTGGTTGAATTGCTACGTCAACAAAAAAAACTGCCATATTTGAAGTGAAAATAATCCTCAAATGTATGGGGAGACACCATTATATCCAGAAAAACTGACTATTTGGGCGCTATGGACTGGTGAAATTATTGGTCCTTCTTCTTTCTTCTTCTTCTTCCTTCTAGTATATAGGCTTTAAAGCCTGTTTCTTCTTCGATATTAGCCTCATAAATTGTCGCACCATCTTTTTCTTGGTCTACCAATACTTCTTTGTCCATTTGGTGACTTATCTCGTGCTATTCGTACTATTCTATCCTCTGCCATTCTACTGATATGTTCGTTCCACTCCTGTTTTCGTTTTGTCACCCATCCATGGATGTCATCTATATTGCATGCTCCTCTTATGTTTTCGCTTCAATTTCTATTTCAATAATAGAAAACAGATTCGACATACGTACTTTACCTTCTAGATCATAATGATTTTTTTAATAACAAATTTAAAATTCTTCACATTCAAAATAAAGGCCTTAAGCTATCTTTGTTAGGATCTATGGAAATCAACAAATTAAAAAACACAGATATAATTCTGAATGACCAACTTGAGACAAACAGTTCTCCCCTCCTCAACCTATTTCATTAGAGACTATAAATTGTAAACGCATGCCAAAAATAGATCACTTGAGAAAGGCAATCATACGAAACAGCTGTAGTGATAAGAGTTAAAATAAATTTTGTGGAAGTTTGAAAACAAAGTTTTCATTGTTTTATTGTTACATAGGTAGTTCATTTCTATAACGTTTATAATTGTGTCGCTTTGAAACAACTTTGCACCAGATAGACGAATTTTTAAAGCAAAACATTCCTTAAATTAAAATATAATACTGTTATAAGTTTCTCTTCCAAATGAAATCAAATTCCATGTCATTTCGTACACGTCTCTTTGGTACCTCGATTTTTGCAATTATTCAGTTACAGGCCAGGGGATAGCTTAGGTGTGGTATTAACTATTTTTTCATAAGTGTCAATAACATATTGGAATTTTACATTTCTTTTCAATACACAATATTTACTTTTTATTTAAACGAAAAAATAATTTCCAAAACATTTAACAAATACTTAGCATAATAATGAATTAAAAATCAAAGAAGTAATTTCTATAAACAAAACGTTTATAGGAATATATATCTTATAACTAATTAAAAAATCAAATATAACAATAACATAACTTCTCAAACAATGGCCAAATATTCCACGCTTTCACTGGTAGGTGACTCTTCAACATTTATGAGGTAGGTTATAGCAGAATCGAACGATGCCGTGAATTTTGAAGAGTCACATGTAGTTCCCGATCTAGTTTTAAAATCTCTAATGTTTTTAGATCACTTTCTTTTGCAAGAATTTTAATTTGGTGTTGTAATTTTTTCTTCTTTAAATCGATTAGTGCTTCGCCAATTGGTTCATTTTCATTAGATATTTTCGACTTGTTCCTTTTTGCACAAGATGCAGTAGGTACACTGCTGCTCCCAGTAGAAATAAACACATTAGTATTTTTAATTTTGTTTGTTGCACCGTGATCTTGCAAATTTTTGAATTTTCTATTTCTTGTTCAACGTTCTCAGGATCTTGCTCCTTCTCAGGATCTTGCTCCCAAGTTTCGAAAATGCCGAGACTACACAGAATAGGGAACTTGCATAAAATTTTAAATTCGAAAAAAAATGCCTTAAATCATAACAAAACATAATTTAAAATATATATCAAACAAAACAAAGTTGTTTTTGTCTTTAGTTTGGCCCCTAAAAATGATTAAAATCGAGAAAATTCAAATTATAGCAGCCAGTCCAAAACGCGTCCTCATTGGTCGTGACGTCATATAGTCAGAATGTTCAAAGATTGGCACTATTAATTCATTACGTTTGACATTCGTTTACTTCTTATAGTAATTTTATGGTGTATTTCAGTTTTATAGATCTTTAGATAGTTGCTGTGAACTATATATTTAATAATATTTGAGTGTTTTTGTTCAGATATTTTTTTTAAAATGACCGAAGAGGGTTTTTCCAAAGGCCAGTCTGATAACTTGCCCATTGTAAATATGTTTATGGTAGCCACATATTTTCAAAACAGTGAAAATTTTTCTCTGGGAGAAGTTTGGGGAGTTTAAGCAGATAAGTAAGTACATATACTCCTATTACATTAATTTTATTGTAATTATTATACTCATAATAAGTATTTAATGATATAACTTAGTACTTTATATTATAAGTAGTGTCAATATTATATGTTTATGCTATTGTACTGAAGTTTATTCAAATTAACTTATTCATCGTTTGCATTTAGATCTGGCAGAGAATCATATGGAGATGCAGCTGTAGGATGGGTTCAAGTAAAAAGAAATAACATGATCTGTACTATACTGATAATCTAATAAATATTTTGTTGGGGGTTTTAATGGTTGTACTTTTGCACAATGGTACTAAACAACACCTGTAGTATTTACTTTTACTTTCCATAGTAAAACACACACAATTCAACACTCTCTATTCAAAAACTGTATCAAACACCAATATAAACAAAATAGTTTATACTTTTATACAAGACAGGAGACCTGACATACAGACAATACCACCAAGTGACGTCACAAGGGTTCGCGCGCTTTTTCGATCGTTTGAAATGATTTTTATACACGGAAGATTTTAAATTTGTATTGCTATGTCATTATGAGTTTTTGAGGCGTGAAACTTTGGAAATCCTATTTTTAAATGAAACTGAACGTTATTATATAATAAAAAAAATGTGCAAGTTCCCTATTGGATTATCCAGCCCAAGAATGTCGAGAACTACATTGTCCATTTCTGTAAATTTAGAATCTGTGCCTCCACATGAACCAGTTTTCCTCCTGTTATCAACTTTCTTCTGCAATACGAAAAATCCGCTTACACTTTGTCAAATTAAACGCTAACACTTGCCATTGTTGTTTTCTTTAAAATTTTGCCAAAATACATCACGGCTATAAGTACAATCCTTATTTGGAGGCACAAACCCTAAACTGGTGGATTTTTGGTGCACAGTTTTCCAACATTCTATTTTGTCTTTTTTTGTTAATTTGTCGGAAAAGCTGCCGAAAAGATCTGCTTTCTTTCTTATCTCTTTTTTTCTTTCTAATCTCTAATCTCTTTTAAAATTATAATTTTAGTACCATTTAAGACGCTTTTCGACATTGTCACAGAATTATAAATAACGACTGACGTTTAACTAGTAAATTGTCAACAAAACTATTTTAAGGTTATGTTTATTTACAAACTTGTAACTAACATGCGTGAAGTACACTTGTTGCTGACAAATTTACACATGTAACGAACAAGTTAAATATTTTTTTTGTGAAACGCTAGTTATTAACAACTTGTGATTACAAGTGCTAAATATTAACAATTGTTACTAACAACACTTGTAGTTTTGTGAAACGGGCCCCAGGTCTTTTCATGTGAAATACCAAACCAAACTTAGCATGAATCACTTGACAGCTGTCAAAATGACCGCCAGTTACAAAAGTATTGCTAACTTGTATTTTCATAGCTCTAAAACAAACACCCATTACAAGCCTGATATATACGATGGCATAAACAAATCGAATGTACTCTAATATTATATAATAGTAACCGAAACAAATATTATGGAAATAAATTTTAAATGGTACTAAACCTAACAGTAGTTTCTAATATGAAAACACATTATAAAATCAATCTACCCTTAAGTAAATTTAAAATAACGGTGAAAATGTAATCTGAGACCATGTCACCACTAAAAGCATACAAGCCGTGAGAAAAAGGACAGTGCCCATAACTGTTTCATTAAAAATAGACAAATATTTACTGAACAGTAAAATATAAAAAAGATTGCTTATTGGACCCCAAACCAATATAGTTGATATAACAAACTAACCGTCCCATCTCAGTTTTTTATCTAAAGTTCCCACGTTTATACACATGTGCGTCGATTTTTTTAAATGTTCTATTTCTCTTCAACAACATGTGTATTATTTGTTTTCGTCTTCGTTCGCCAATATCTCCTTCTGCAAACTTGAATGAACCTTATTGTCCAGGTAAAAAAAGTTTTTTGTATTTCAAATTAATCTCTGAACGGAACTCAGTGTAGGGTTCCTTAAAAAATCTGCCCCTTTCCTGTACAATTTCGGCGTGTAAAAAAATGTGGGGTCTAAGGACGCATAAAAAGCGGCTTATAAAAAACCGTCAGGGTTCGTGTATGGGCCATCTGGTCTGCAGAAGTTTGAAACTCTTGAGACTATCTAGGAGAGGCTGGCCCTCTCTCTTTCTATTTATGTTCGAAAAAATTGTCTCACGTAGGGGTCTGCTCACTATTCACTACGTTTCATTACACTCTACTTTTTTTTATTCATTACGGCGTTTTTATATCTCGGTATCAAATGACCGCATGGTAAAAAGAATGTTATAAGAAATATTTTAAAACATGTTATAATAGCATGCGAAACTGGTTATTGTTTGAAAAAAACTTTTGTATTTACATTAATTATTTATACAGAGTAGGTCAATTAGAAAACTATTTCTTTTCCAACTAATATAATTGTTTAATAAGATGTCCAGTAATAATCTGTATTGTTATTAATATTATTAATTATTATTAGGTGATTATAGTAAGATTATTTTGTAAAATTATAGATGGGTTATACAAAATAACGGTCATGGATTTTAAATGTACCATAGAACATTGTTAATTTTTTCCACATTTTCTAGCGTAACTTTTGAATGGGTCATCCCAATGATGTGGAAAAGTCGCCATTGGGGTGCATTATATGTTTATTTAATTTAAATTGATAGTGTATATGTTTTCAAATTGAGGATTTTCTAAAAACAAAACAAATAAAAAAGTGTAGATCAAAGTCACCCATTGATGTGGGGTCATTTTGATATCCCATTTTAAAATAGCTTAGCTGATGCATAAAATCTGTAGTAATATCAATGTCAACCAATTGTTTAATCGATCAAGCCAATTTTTAGATATTTCAATTTTAATTTGGGGGGTGACTTTGATAGCTGCTACAGACACAATAATTAGTATATAATAAATGATTCTAGAACTAGCTAATACTTTATTGAGGTAAAAAACATTTTACCAAATTAGTAAAACAATATAAAATAGTAAAAAAAGTCAAAAGAATATATTATGAAAGGCAAAACTAATAAGTTATTTTTATTTAACATCAACTCTGCCAGGAAATATGCATTTCGTTGCTATTTCATTTTTGTTTCAACCGATGGGATCTTCAGAATTGCTTAGATATCAGTGAAAGGAGCAATAAAAATGTCGGTCTCCACAAGTTTAAAATATTTACGGGTTTTATCCAGTGATTTAACTCCAATGAGTTCGTATTCGTCAAAAGGTAATTTCTGTTGTAATCTTCCGGCATATACGTAATTTATACATTTTCGTTTACCCGACATTATTTTTAGAAACAGATAAGTTCCAACATTCAATTCAGCAAGAGATGGTTTTGTATTCATCTCATCTTCATAATATGATTGGTTCTCCACAGAATCTTCATTTTTGTTTTCACTGGTATAGCTGATTAATTCGCTATCGGAGGAGCTGTCATCCGCCGTAACATGTCGACCTACACTTTTACCGGGTTGGATATTAAGTTTTTTTTTTACTTCGACGTTTAGTAACTTGTATCGCGGACTTCTTATTTATTAAATAGTTTGTGGGGCTCTCGTTAATCAGAGGTTTTACATAATGAACATCATGGTTAATTGATGCAATTTTACTGAAGACTTTATTTGGATCAAATGGAACCATGCCACAAGCCTCAAACCCATTCTTCAAAACTCGCTTAATTGCACTTTTTTCGCAGTCTCCACGTTTGTGCTCAGTTTTTGCAATTGTTGATTTAATAATTCCAGCATCTGATGAGGATGCAATCCAATAGAATAACAAGAAAAGTTTATGAAGCAAAAAACATCGGAAAAAGAAAAAGAGCTAGACCAAGAAAAAAATGGATACAGCAAGTAGTGGAGGCAACAAAACTTAAACAAAAATCATTCGAGAAATTGAAAATAATGGCAGGAAACAGAAAAGAATGGAAGAGGTGGGTAAATGGAAATTAAAATAGCTTGCCCAAATCCGACACACTGATAGGGTAAAAGGAAGGGAGAAAAAAAGAAAGAAAGATTTATTAATTCCAAGCATTTTTTAAATAACGACGGAAATTGATCTTTGGGTACATCAGTAATCTTGGTAGTCGCAATTTAAATTCCGTCAAAATCTTTCGCCAAGAAACTTTCATGGGTTTAAGAAAGGATACATCCAAAGGCTGGCATATGTGTGTTGTAATTGTAATTTAATATTGTGCAATATACACAGTTGTAATACATGATCTGCAAAGTGAGACGCCAAGTTGTCACCGATCACAACTTTTTTACCTTCAGCCGTCTTGCGTGTGGTAATAATGTGATCTCAAACCAGTCTGTAAAACAAGTTACCTCCATCCACCCATTTTTTGTTTGGTTATATCTAGCTCCTCCTGCGCAACATCCATTACTCCAACAACTAGAGCCCCGTGGACTCCCCAATGTCCATGCATCCCACATATGTTCGCTGCAATATATTATATCGGAGGGAATAGTATGCCGTCAGCAGCACCGCACATCAATATTGATGTGGTTGCCTTACTATGATTAGTGATTTACTCTGGGTATTTGGTCCCTCTTCTATATAGCAATCTTCTTTTCCCCGGATCATCACAAAAGTTGGTTTCATCGGAATTAAAAACGTGCGATGGAGGGTAATTTGAGAGAGATGTTCTTAAATTATTAAAATATGAGTCTATCGTGTCTTTTGTGACACCTGCCCGAGCTCTAGTAATGTTAGACGCAAGTCGTATAGAGATTTGCTGACTATACCTCTTTAAAAAATGGACTACCCAGTTATTACCAGACTCACCCCGTTTTTAAATTTAGAAATAGTTCTTTCAGTTCTTTCTAAATATCTCTTAGTGAAAAGTAAATCTAACGTCGATAATGGAAATCCCCAATCAGTATATTTGACAATGCAGCACACGATTGATTTTTCCTTCAGCGCTGACAACGCAGTTTGGCCCCCTGGTTTCTTCCTATGCTTTCCTTTGTATTTGTTATATAAAGTACCTCACGGAATTTTGAATCTTTCTGAAGCGGCTTTAACAGACAAGTTTCCGTTTACTATTTGAAGCAGAACATGTTCAAGAGTTTCGTCAAAGAAGCTCTTGTAGCTTCTTGATCCCAACTTTTGTTTATAAACTCGCGGCATTTTGGCTTTTCATATAGATAATGATTAAAACCTGAAATTAATGAACGGTTTGGAGTTTTATTAAGAAAACTGTAAAAAGAAATAAAATATCAAATTCACCCCGAAAAATGTTTCAAAGTGACCCCGGAGAAGAAATCATGTAATGTCATGAAGTAGTCACTGAAATAACTTAGGTTAAATAGTTTAAAATATTGACAGTTAAACATAAATTAAGGCAACATACACAAAATTACCTGAAATTGTGTGGTGAGAGCTGTATGTTTAAATTTAGTTACACAATCTAAAATCTTCAAATTAAAACAAAAACTTCAACAGTGCATTTATTAGACTGTACTTTTCATATTCGCCACAAACGCCTTCCGCTACAGTTAATCAACATGTGCACTGAAATTAAGCTTATACAGTCACCACAACGGATGAAACATTTGAATATATATTGTTCAATCGAATTCCGGTCTATGTTACAAACTTATTTTTAAGAGCAAAAAGTTTTTAGAACCTTTTGCTGAATCGATTTTTCGATGCTACTGGGCTGAAAACCTGTCAGATAATTTGATATTATCAATTTAATTGTTTAAATGATTGTATCTTCTAAACTATTAGATATATTTAATTCTACTAAAATGAAAATTATTCCTTCAAAAAAACAATAAACGAAATAGCGTTTGTAAACTTTGATTCGATTGTTAGATTCAGAATTAAAACAAATTTAGTGAAAAACAATTGGAAAATAGACATTTGATTATTAATATTATTATTATATAACAAATAAGGGCAGAGGATCGAGCTCCTATTATACCCAAAAAACAAAGAAAAATATGAAAAAACTAATACTAATTACCAATTATAGTTACAATGTCGATGTCTTGATGCAAATTGCCCTTGATATTAAATATTCTATGTGCCCAGAAGTTCACCCTGCACCTTGCAGTAATTTATTCCCTCTTTTGTAACGATGGCCTTTTAATCTTTCGTCTTGATTTAAAGTGAATATGAGATATATGCTACCAAAATTATTTTTAATATACGGAAGGGCAACTTGAAGACGTTGCTGCTTCATGCCAGTGTTGTGGATTTACGCTGAACATTTTCAAGTAGGATTTTATGGCGAGTGACATCTGGACTCCACACTGGTCTGATAAACTCTAGAATAGATCTGACGTATATTGACATATAGAAAAAGGCGTTTGATTTTCAACACGGTAAACTTATACACGCACTATGAAACTATAGAAGGCGGTAGTAAGGATAGAAAACAGTGAGACAAAACTGATAAGAATTAAAAGAGAGGTCTCACATGGATGTGTACTGCCACCAAACTCAATTATGGCAGAAAATATCTAAATAACTAGCAACTTGTAAGTACTGAAGTACCTATAAGTTGTTTAAAAATTACAAGCTAGCTTTCTCTTATTCTCTACTTCACTTTTGAACTCGAGCTCAGGGTTGCTTTTACTTAGGGGATGAAAGCCATCACTTCTCAGGGGTGAAAAAACATACATTCAAGATAATTCTAGAAATGGTTAAATTGACCAATTCTAAGCTATTCTATAGAGTTTTTTTACTGTTTCAATATTTTTGTTAAGCTATTTGTGAGCAAAAATGTTTATGTTTCAAACTAAAAACCACGTTTTCAGAGAGTTTTCACAAATAACTCAAAAAGTAAGTATTTATTCAAAAAGATATTGAAACCAAAAATAAAGCTCAAAAAAAAACAAAATTAAAGTGTACTTCAATAGTCACATAAATGTGTACATAAAGTCTGTATACCTAGTAGAAGCCGAGTTGTAGTTCATGAAAAGTAGGTTCTTATTTGTCGAATTCCAAATCGAATATGTGAAATAACCAAAAAATGAAGCACTTTTCGGGAAAAACTCATCAAAATTTGTGAAAGTGTTTAAAAAAAACTTTATTTTTGTTAATTTAAAAAAGTTTATGGCATCAAAACCCCGTTAGTTTCGCTCAAAATCAAGTCAATTTCTTTTTTGTACAATTTACTTTATTTATGTATAGTTTATATGAACTGTGGGTTTGAATAGGTTAAAGTATTTATTTTTGACTTTTGATTTTGAGATTTGGTTTTAAAGTAAAAGAAAATTTTTAGAAATTTTTAAAAAATACTTTTTTTTCAAAATAATTTAAAAAATATTAGTGACCCGAAAAATCTTAAGGGAAGTAAGAAATATGTTAAGTTTTTTTAAACATTTTGGTGTTTTTTGTTTTACTGTAATAAAAATTCATTAAGATATTATTGTTCAAAGTTTGTTGTTGCCGTTTTAACTACAATCCTTTAAAAATAGGAGTTTAAAAAATAATTTAAATGATCTTATTGCCCTTAAAAAACTTACAAAATGATTTTTAAGTACTGCATAGCTTAAAAGTTAACCAAGTTATGAGTAAAAAACTAATATCATATTTAAAAAAAAAATATATCAGAACGCGTATTATACTGGAGCATTGCAAGATACACATAATGTGCTATTAAGGATGAACTACTGTACAGCCTAGAAGCAGCTACAAGCCAAAAGTGGACCGAAACAGTAGAAAGTCTAAACTTACAGAAATCAAGCAGACAGGCATGGTCATTACTAAGAAAATTAGGGAGTGGTGTCCGTACGAAACGTCAAGAGGCAGCCGTAAAGCCAGATGCCATAGCATCACATATAGTAAAAACATCCAGAGCACCAAAGGATAAAGCACACACTATCTATGTAAAGAGAGAACTTAAAACTTTAAAACATGTAGCCACAGAAACGGAGCATTCCCTCCCCTTCACCAGCGAAGACATATGGGAGGCTTTTAAAGACGTTAAGCCAGCAAAAGCACCAGGATTTGATAATATTCACCCTGAATTCCTACTAAATTGTGGCAAGTATACAAAAGTTTGGTTGGCTCGATTTTTCACAGACATCATGGAAACTGGAAATATCTCACAAGAACTAAAGGGCTCTAAGATAATAGCCATAACAAAGCCAGGCAAACCCGCTGACAACCCAACAAACTACAGACCAATTGCGCTTCTCTGTGCCATCTATAAACTATTAGAAAGGCTTATATATAATAGAATCAGTTCAGAACTGTTCCAGGTGATCCCAGTCGAACAAGCGGATTTTTGACCAGAACGAAGCTGCGCGGACCAGGTAATGTCACTCACCACCTACATCGAAGCGGGTTTCCAAAGAAGACTTAAAACTTCAGTGGCATTTATTGATCTCTCGGCAGCTTACGATACAGTATGGAGAGAGGGCCTTATATACAAAATTCTTCGTGCAATTTCCTGTAAACAAATAGCACGTTTAATAGATAGCATGCTTAACGACCGAATGTTTCAAGCAGTGATGGACACAGATATCAGCCCACCAAAGAAACTTGAGAATGGCCTACCACAGGGGTCAGTGTTCTCTCCATTACTATTTAGCTTATATTTAGCAGATATGCCAGAAACACAATCAAGAAAGTTCGGATACGCCGATGACTGGGCCCTCACTACACGATGCAGAACACCAGAAACATCTGAAGAAGTTCTGACGGCCGACTTATATATACTGAGCAAATATTTTCGCAAGTGGCGGCTTCAACCAAATGCATCCAAAACAGAAGTAAGTTGCTTTCACCTGAACACTAAACTTGCTGGAAAGGAACTCAACATACGGTTTGAAAATACCGCACTTTCCCACAACAAAACACCGAAGTACCTGGGCGTAACACTAGACGGAACGCTATTATTTAAAGAGCATTTAACAAAAACTGCCCAAAAGTTGAGTACAAGAAATAACATTATACAGAAGCTCTGCGGTACCACCTGTGGAGCATCGACTTCCACTCTCCGCTCTACTGCTTTAGCCCTTGTTTTCTCGATTGCTGAATATTGTGCCCCAGTTTGGCTACACAGTCCACATGTAAAAAAGGTCGACACTCAGCTGCACATCACTATGAGGATGATAGCTGGTACAATTAAATCAACTCCCACCCAATGGCTTCCAGTATTAAGTACCATTCCACATCCACATTTACGACGAGTTGACGCACTTACACGTGAATACAAAGAGATCATGAACAATATAAACCTGCCGATCCGCCAAGATACCGAGGATGCACGAAATACCCGTCTACGTTCTAGAAAACCACCAATGAAAACGGCAAGAATGATACATGAGGAGTTCAACATCACGAATGCATGGTCCCAAGAATGGAATGCATGGCAAAATAACATGCCCTGCATTACCCACAAGCCACCAGGTTTTGATCTTCCACGTAAAACATGGTCCACTCTAAACAGGATCCGAACCAGACATGGCAGATGTGCATATATGCTACATAAATGGGGAAAGAATCCGTCTTCTCAATGTGACTGTGGGAAGAACCAAACGATCGACCACATTATTGAAGACTGTCCCTCAAGATCCTACAACGGTAGCCCTGAAGACTTCCTGTTTGCAGCTTCAGAGTCAATTGATTATGTTAATACACTTGATGTTTTTTTATAATTATTTAAAGTTTGTCATATACCTATATTACTAGTGTTTGTAATTTTGTTCTAAATGTGTTGTAATTGCCATACGATAAATAAATAAATGTGCTATTAAGGCTCATACATACTTTCACCCATGATTACAAACTAATTAGGATTGTTTTTTAAATTTAAATAAATTAAATTCATTTTGATTAAAAAAATTATTGTATTTTTAGTTTCAATAAAAAAAACTATTCGAATTTCTTCGTAACGGGGGTTTTTATAAGGGTAGAAATTATGTGAAAAAAAAAATAAAACAGTAAACAAATCTCAATCTAATCTTACTGTATAATTAAATAATTCCAATATTTGTAATAAGCCACAATTAAAGGTTAAAATGAAGTTGAAACGTCAATAAACTTATTTTAACCTTCAAATGTGGCTTATTTCTAATAAAATAGTATCTAATTTAAAATGCGACCAGGAAATAGCTTCAGAACAATATTAGAATTATATGATTTTTGTCTATAGGTCGTTTTAACTCCCAAACAATAAAAAACCACCAACGACAGAAGTATAATTTTGAAATGAATATTGACATTGTCTTAATATAACTAATCTAGAGGCTGAGATTGTTAAACTGTGATAAAATCTTAAATTATGTTGTTTAATGTTAAATGACATTAAACGATGATTTCAATAAATTACCCGATTTAATTTACAATTAAATGATTTTTTCTAATAGGGATCATTTTCACCCCTAAAAAATAAGAAGTAACCAACGGCGCAAGTTCAAATATTAAATGGAGGGTAAGTAGAACCTAAATCCAAATTTTCATTTAATTTGGTACTGAAATTTATTATTTGCTGGCCTAAAGTCCTTTTGGAAAGAATTAACATTGGAAACCAATAGTAGGACTGACAATGAATATAAATAAAACCACATACTTATATGATGAATTTACAAGATCCGATCAATAATTACAATGAGTACTGGAAGATAAATATTTAAAAATAGGCCATAATCGATAATCCATAAATCTATAAAAAAATTAAAGGCATTCGAAATGTGGGTCTACAGATTTGATATGTTCTTATGGTATTGAGATGAATTAGAAACAATAGAAACCTTTTGAAGACAGTTTAAGTAATAAAGATATCATACGTGGGCATATACTTCAAAATAATAAATACTCTTACAGGCAATCATGAAGAGGAGAATAGATAGAAGCAAATGCCTATGAAAAAAAAAAGGGTTTGGACTACCTCAGTGTATGTAGATCAAATATTTTACACTGCCATAGATCGCCAAAGTGATCGCCAACCTTCTTTTCCGTCTTTTTGCTTGGTGTGTTTGTGCTTCTTCTTCCTTGTCCAAACATATAGCAATTATTGCTAATTCTTCATCCGAGAAACTTTCCATCTTTTCAACAGATTGGTCGCCGAAGACTGATGCATTTCGGGTGTGTGCGAATAGACGAACGAATAGTTCTGTGACGAGACGGGACCGGTTCGGCGTCGGGACTGTGACGGGACTGATGGCGGGTTTGAATCGACCTTAAAGGGTGTGCAAGTCTCTCAGGTTGGATTAATCAAATTGCTTGCGAGAAGAAAAATATGGTGTACATTTCTAACATCAGCATCTTAAAACATATAAGTACGTCAAATTTTAATTAAATTCTGGATTTATTTTTCCTCCTAACTTTATATATATATATATATA
Source organism: Diabrotica balteata (assembly GCA_918026665.1). Lineage (NCBI taxonomy): Eukaryota > Metazoa > Arthropoda > Insecta > Coleoptera > Chrysomelidae > Diabrotica > Diabrotica balteata. The sequence continues at coordinate 110,538,047 of OU898278.1, read as the reverse complement.
TATATATATATATATATATATATATATATATAATTGGTATTATATTAGTTTTCTTTTTATTTTTAATTAGATAAAGGGGTTATTTAAAATATTACGCAAGAGTTTTAATATTTTCTGGTCCAGTATTATGTTAGAAATGTTATGAGGGACATCCGGTATACATCGTACACGAACTATATTGCATATTGCATTTCGGTATCTGTTTAAAATAATCACCGTGTCCAAGCAACGTGGCCAATGACTTTTGAAGTTTGTTTCTATTTGGACAGAACACATCAAAAGCAAAAATAGCCCCATCGTCGCCGTCTGGTCAGTGTAACTGGATTATTGAACTTAGTATGTAATGAAAATAAGCTACATACGTATGTCAGCATCGTTAGCTCTGTAAATGCGAACTGCTCTTAACTTTTTATGAGAAACAATTGGAAATGGTTACTTACAATTATATACATTTTAAAATTTTTTAGGTAAGAATACCTAATTTAACTTTAATACAAACACTACTATAGCAGAAACATTTATAGAAATCAAGTGTAAATAAAATATAAAATAATATAGTGAGGTGAAAACAAAGATTTGTTTTTTCGTTATCGCGTATATTATATATATATATATATATATATATATATATATATATATATATATATATATACATATGTATTATATATATATATATATATATATATATATATATATATATATGTATATTATGTTAAATAATTATAAATTATATTTCCAGATTTAGCCACACGGCTCACACTTCCTCTGAGGGGAAAATTCACTCATTCCAGATACCTACGGTATCAAAGGGATTGAGCTCTGGTTGGACTCTTTCCATGTTATCGAGTCCTAGGTGACTTGGTACGTCGGAGTATCTCCGAAAAATTTTCGCACGCGTCTGGACGTCGAAAGTAGCACAGCTTTCTGCATGATCTTATATAGATGTTCATTTAGACCCAGCTTTTTTATGTTTTCTAGGAGGTGTCTTCGGAATGGCTACAGTGGTAGAAAGAATAATAGGTATCGTCTGAGTACTTTCTATTCTCCATTGTCTCCTTATTTGTATTTCCAGATCTCTGTACTTGGCGATCTTCTCGTTGTACTTAACACGCACATTATTGTTGTTAGGTATCGCCACATTGATTAGAGTTGTTTGTCTTGTTAGTTTATATACAGTATATCTTGTAGTTGTCATTCTCAAGCATATTCTCAGGAATGTATTGATAATATGGGAGATGGTTTGTTTGTAGAAGTTCCAGTTTAAAAGCTATCTCTTGATGGAGGATCTTCCCCACTGAGTCATGCCGTTTCTTATATTCAGTTGCAGCAAATTCCTGGCAGCCTCCGGTAAGATGTTGGATAGTTTCTTGGGCTTGACATTCATATCGGCATTTATCGTTTTCTATATCTCAAATGAGTAGCTAAGCGCGGAAAATGCGTAGGTGTTTAATGCCTTTAACAAATTTTTACTATTAGGTAAGATGTGAGCGGAGTAGCTGTTTTACCCTTCGTATGAACTCAGATGTTAATTCGATTTTTATTTGTTAATGGTCAATTTTCCGCGCTTGCTTTACTCCTAGATATTTATACATGTCATTTTCGCTCATAGCCTCGATGTTTTGGCCATTTTGCATACCGAATCCCCGGGCTGAACCTTTCCCTTGACTATATTTAATACACGACATTTGTCTAACCCAAAGTGCATACTGATATCATTTGAAAAAGTTTCTGTAGTTTTTAGCATTTGATCTAAGTGATTTCGAGTGGAAGCCATTAGTTTCAAATCATCCATATACAAAAGACGATTAAGGTTCGCTACTACAGTGTTGTTTTGTAAATGTAAAATGTAAAATTTTGTAAGTTTGGCTGTTGTCGATCTGGCCATTATGATCCATTGACGGATCTCGTCTTCGCATCCTCCACTGTTAGTAATAACGGAGCCGAAGTAATTAAATTGCCTGATCACTTTGTAACCTGCCATGATTGTTATCTCTGCCTGATTGTTTCTGATTCTATCAATGATCATCGCCTTGGTTTTCTGCATATTTATTTTCAAACCATGTTCGTATGTAGTCTATTTAGAATTTGTTCCACTTCCTCTGGTGATGACGCCAATATAACAGTGTCATCAGCATAACGTAGGTTTTTAATTTTTCTTCCTCCTATCGTTGCTCCACCTTGCCATTCCTCAAAAACTTGACGCATAATATGTTTACTATATATATTAAATAATATATATATATATATATATATATATATATATATATATATATATATATATATATATATATATATAGTTTAGCTCAACAGGCGTCAAAGGCCAAGGCTTTAACGGTTTTCTTCCATTTCTTTCTATCTTGTGCTAAGTTTTTCCAATCTTGTACCCGCAGCGACTTCAGATCTTTTTCCGACTCCAGCCATTTTCTTCGGGGGCGGCCTCTTTTCTTTTTGTACCAGCCTCCGTGTTTATTAATTCATTGGGAACTCTTCCGTCCTCCATTCTTGCTATATGTCCGAGCCACCTTAATATTTGAATTTTAGCGAGTCTTGTTATTTTTGGTTGCCCATATATTTGCATTATTTCTTCATTCGTTTTTCTTCGCCAGATTTTCCCTCTTTTACACCTCCGTATATCCTTCTAAGAATTTTTCGTTCCCATCTATCTAATTTTACTTCCATATCTTTATTTAGTGTCCAGGTTTCGCTAGCATAGAGGACCGTAGGTCGGATAACTGTTGTATATATTCGTTTTTTTGCTGTTCTGGATATTATCTTCGACCTTAGTATCTTAGTCAGGCTCCCAGCACTCTTACTACTTTTGGCCATTCTTTTTATGATTTCTTGGTTCTCTTCGTTTCTATTTGTTAGTGTCACTCCCAAGTAATCGAATTAGCTAACAAATTCAAAGTTATATTCTTTACTTGGGCTTTGTATCTTAAAGGACTGTCCGTAGATGATTTTCGTTTTCCCTCATAACCATATATTTTGTTTTTTCTTCCTTTATTTCTGAACCATATTCCCTGGCTATTCTCTCTATTCTAGTAAAGATTTCTCTTAATTCTGCAGGTCTCCTTGTTATTAAGGTAACATCATCTGCATATGCTACGCATTGATGTCTGTGATGATATATTGTGCCTCTAGTGTAGATGTTACATTCTCGTAAAATCTTCTTTAAGATCAAATTGAAAAAAATCTGTTGATAACGGGTCACCTTGTCGCAGACTTCTATTGGTGATAAAGCTATCCAAAACCTGTCCTTCTAACATGACTTTACTTTTAGTATCATTGAGTATACATTTAGTCAGTTTTACTATTTTTGGTGGAAATTCAAAATATTCTAGTGCTTCATATATTTTATTTCTTTTTATAGTATCATATGCCTGTCTAAAATCAATAAACAGCATGTGTAATGTTAGGTTGAGTTCATATGAGTTAGCTACAATTTGTTTCATTGTAAAAATTTGGTCTATTACCGATGTGTTTGCTCTGAAACCTGCTTGATATTCACCTAGACAATTTTCGGCTTTTGTTTTAATTTTATTTCTAATTGATATGGCCAGAATCTTATACACTGTATCTTGTAGATCTATTCCCCTGTAATTTTTACATTCTGTAACGTCTCCTTTTTTATGCACTGGACATAAGATTGCTTCTTTTCACTTATTGGGTATTTTTTCTTTGATCCACAGTTCGCGTATTAACTCACCGATTTCTTCTTGCACAATTTCGCCACCTTCTTTTATAAACTCAGCATTGATACCATTTTCACCAGGTGCTTTGTTGTTTTCTAAGTTTTTTATGATCTCTATAATTTCTTCCTTGGTAGGTACTTCTTCATTTACATCTGGGTCCCTAACTTCTTCATATTGTAGTTGCGTTTGTTCTCTTTCATCATGGTCGCCCGTACATAATATGTTCTCGAAATAATTGGCCCACCTTCTTAATTTTTCATCTGTTCCACCTAACAGATTCCCTTCTTCATCTTTATAATATCTTGATGTGGTTTTGTACTGGGTTCGGTCTCGTTTTATTTCTTGGTAGAAATTCCTGACTTGTTTATGTAAAAAATCTTCTTCAATATAAACTAGTTTCTGCTCTAAACTTGACCGCTTTTTCCTTCTACAGATCTTCTTTGCTTCCCGTCTTTTTGCGGCATGAGATTTTTTACTCTCTTTATTATTTCTTATTATGTTATTTATTCTAGCTTTATTTCGGTCACTAATGTCTTTCTTACAATCTTCATCATACCAATCCGTTTGTTTACATTGCCTGTTTCTTGATAATACTGAGTCGGCTGCTTCTTGATGTTTTCTTCTAGTTGTACCCATTTGCTTTCTATATCATTTACTGTTGTCTGGCTTTTCAGTTTCTCTTCAATTTGCTGCCTGAATTTTTTTTAACTTCTCCCTCCTGAAGTAGTGCACCGTTGCATTGAATAGAATAGGGGATATTATACATCCCTATCCACATAATGTGAAACCATACTATTAACTTTTACATTAGCAGTATTATTTACACATGGTTTTTGTAATAAATAGATTAGATGCTCTGGCGTACCTATTTTTCTAAATACATGCCACATTTTAGCATAAATAGCCACAGCTAAGCATAAATAGGTTCCTATGTTAAACTCTTGAGATTTTTCGATAATTTGACGAATATTAAGAATACATATATTCTCTTGTTCCTCTACCTGGGACGAATCCGCATTGTTCTTGGGGAATTTATGCAAGAGAATTGATTTTAGTTTTTCATTGGTGATGGTTAGAAGTACTTTGCTCGCTTGTGATATTAATGCTATTGTATGGAAATTACTGCAATCTGTCGGTGAACATTTTTCATATATGGGAATAAACGTCATTTCGCCAATTTCCGGTATTCCAGATCTCATTGCAATTTCTAAACATAACTAACGGAACCATATATTGTCAGTATTTTTAAATTTCTCCATGTCCTACTCACTCCAGGAGATTAGGCGATGATCTAAGCTCACAACCACCGAATGTTATACGGCCATATAATTGCCAAAGTTGCAGAGTTTCAGGCAATTAGTTAATAAAATTTTTATATTATTTAAATCTTAAAAATATTTTTGTGCTTCTAGCCTTTTTTCAACCAATTTATATTCCAAACAAAAAATCAAGTTAAACCAACAAATTTCGTTTTAAATCAAAAGTTTTGGATGTCGTAATCATTTCGTTGCAGAAAACTAGTATTTTCCTTTCTTGTAACTGCTGGACTTCCTTATTTTCCTGTAAGAAAACTCATGTAGTTCGAAGCGTATAGAATGTACAATGCACCAGCACTACCTTTGTATGTGAGTTTGGAAAGTTGTCGAAACTTTATTATCTGTGAGATAATTCGTAAATTAAGTTTCGCACTGCTGGTCAGAAGAAAATCCAAACCGACTTAGTTCACTTTAAACTCCCTTTCGCTCCCTTTTGGCCCTTTTCGAGATTACGGATGAAGTTGTGGACAATTCTAGCGGAACAAATGAACAACTTGTGTAATATTAAAGTTTGAAAGTTTTTATTTGATGACTAGTGAAAACTTCTAACGTATCGTTATATAAAGGAATAACATAAATTTATAGAATATATTTTTCCGCAAACAAAAAAAAAAGATTAGATTCTTTTCTCTATTAACAATAGAGAATTTAGAGAATAGAATAGATTTAGAGTCATTGTAGAGAATATATTGTCTTTATAAACTACTACTGCTGTATGTGATGTCAGCGATATGTAATAATCTCAAATGTTAGTAGTTAAGATTCGTTTCCTAGATTGCGGCTTTACCTTACTGGATAAACGGTGTGACTTGTCATCATAGCCTTTTTTTCTTGAAACGATACAGTTGATTTATTGCTAATTCGTTCTACGAATTGATGATTCAAATATTGTTAATCAGGAATTTTACTACTTCATACTAATGAATTTTTTCGCAAAATTGCTAAAAATATAGGTATGGTAAAATCAGTGAAGTATAATATATATTTATGATATGTCATTGGGTAAGATTAGAGACTTATCAACTAAGGGAACAGGCAGGATTCCGAAAAAGTTACGGAACAAATGACCATCTACAAAGTATAAAAACCCTAATAAAGAAAGCAGTGGAATACAATAAACCTCTAGTTCTAATATTTATCGATTTTCACAAAGCCTTTGACACAGTTGAGCTAAGCAAAATATTACAGGCGCTTAAAGGATGCAGGCTAGATTATAGATATACTAAATTATTATACAAGATATACCAGTAGGCAACAACCACTGTCAGATTACATGCTAACAGTAATCGCATAAAAATAGAACGGGGGGTTAGACAAGGAGACCCAATGTCACCTAAACTTTTTAACACGGTGCTAGAACATGTTTTTAAGAATTTGGATTGGATGACAAAGAGAATAAAAATAGATGGAGAATATCTAAACAACTTGATGCCGATGATTTACTTATAATAGCTGAAGATCTAGGTATGGCAGGAGAGATGGTACAGGAACTCGTTGTGGCTACAGAAAATGTAGATTTAAATATAAATATCTCGAAAACAAAAATAATGACCAATTTGGTACCCAACCAGAACATCAGTATTGGTGGGAAAGAAATAGAACTCGTAGATAGATATAAATACCTGGGACATGAAATTATGATTGGCAGGGATAACCAGACTCATGAACTGAAGAGAAGAATCGGCCTTGGGTGGGCAGCATTTGGAAAATTGAGAGAAACTTTTAAAAGTGAGCTGCTCATATGCCTAAAGAGAAAGGTATTTGATCAGTGTGTCCTCCCAGTCTTGACGTACATGGCAGACACACTTACCTTAACGAAAGCAGCAGCTACCAAACTGAGAGTCACGTAGAGAAGAATGGAGCGGTCCATGTTAGGAATAACTCTGCGATACAGAATTACCAAAGAAGACATCAGGAGAAGCACTGGAGTGACTGACATCATCGAGGAAATAGCCAGACTAAAATGGAGATGGGCAGGACACAAAGCCAGAATGACAGATGGGCGATGAACAAAGAGGTTATTGGAATGGAGGCCAAGGGAAGACAAGAGAAGCGTCGGTCGACCACCTACAAGATGGACTGACGATTTAAGAAGACTCAATAAAAACTGGATAAGAGCGGCGCAAGATAGACGGGGTTGGAAACATGAGGAAGAGGCCTATGTTCAGCATTGGACTCTTGAGGCTGGATGATGATGATTGGGTAAGATAAACATACACGTACTATAAAAATAAAATGACGTTTAACAAACACCAACGCTTTACCGAAATAAGATAAACTAAATAAGAATAAATAAAATTAAATAAAATTAAATAAAGGTAAATAGAATTAACAAAAAATTTAATCAAGTTAAACAGATGTATGTAAAATTAGATATTAATTAAATACAATTAAGTAAAAACTATACCTGCTCTTCTATACCGTTTCTGCTTCATTTCCCATGTAAAACCCCACAAGAAAATGCTAAGGTACATTCTGCTAAGTGCATTTTTGAGCGTTTTGTGGTCAACGTAGACTAGTTTGTTGGATCGTGACGTATGATACATCATTAAAAAGGAGAAAGGGTAGCGATATGTTGAGATAGAAAAAACACGCATTGCTGCATTGCTCATATTATCTACTTACGGCATTACATCATATTATCTACTTTGTTATTGGTCCGATTGGAGCGTGTAATACGTTATATGAAAGGAAAGGATATCACGAATATATTAAGATAGAAAAAACAAACAAAACGACTACCAAAAGGAGACTTCACAGTGTCTTTATTATTAATAAACTTATAGTTACACACTAGATGTCCTAGAGCACTACGGAAAAAAATAGTTAAATTAATTACAAATTTTGATTTATTGACATAAAGAAGACCTCTGGCTCAGTACAAAATAAACAACTTAACTAATCCTAACATGCGACATAGCAAGTGAAAGGGGAGGTAATAACGAATATATTCAGATAGAAAAAACAAACCAACAAGGCGACTACCAAAATGGTACTACACAGTATATCTATTATTAATAAACGTATAGCGACATATGGGATATCATAGGACACTTTTAATAAGTCCTTGCGACATATAACAAGTCCTAATAACTTGCGACATATAACGTCCTAACTTACGAAAAAAACAAGGCAACTACTAAAAGGGCACTACACAGTACCTTCAATATTAATAAACGTTTAGCGGCATGCGCGATATTATAGGGTACTATGGATAAAAATTGATTTACGATAAGACATATTTTAATTTATTGACTTACAGAAGGCCTCAGGCTGAGTACAAAATAAACAATTGCTCGAATCCTAACATGTCACATAGCAGATAAAAGGGGAGAATACGAATATATTCAAATTATAGAAAAAACAAACAAAGAGACTACCAAAAGGGAACTACACATCGTCTACTACACATGTATCCGATCAAATCCGACTGTCAATCCAATATATATTAAGAATCACTCAGATGAGTGGTGGGTTTTTTTTTTCGGTCAAAAGGTGGAAAAAAGACAAAGATGATGGCTACTTCATCTATTTATTGAAGACGTTTCGCTTTCTTAATCAGAAAGCATCATCAGTTCATCTAAAAAGACCAATATGAAAAAAACCACACAAGCATGGAAAAGTTGTTATATGTGTTACCTTAAAAAGATATGTAGCAGTCAGTGATATTAAATAATGTAAAGAAGCTTAAGTAAATGGACATTATACGATTATGATGTATAAACAATAAATTGAACTAACTACCATTAACAATTTGTTCAAACTTAGCACAGTCAAAGAACATGTGGTCTATTATACATGTATAAGTAAAAAAACATTAACATGAGATTGAACAACTAAGAAAATCAGATGCACTTTCAACGATATATCGATAGTTATGATTTAATTTTAACTTTAGGTAGCATTATTAAAGTGATTAATATTGAAATTTAATAATGTAATGTATAATGAAATTACCACTCCAGGCTTCTAGACTGCCGCCGGTAAAATGGCGTTAGATTAGAACAAAGGCGCCAAACAAAGTAACAGGGTAAAAAGTCAGTAACCTTAAGGTCATGAAATTATGACAGAGCAGCAAGGTGAGATACCAACCCTAATAATCGAGCGCTATATTTAAAGAGTAATATGAGTTTGGGTGATAACTTGTCTGTAAGGAACCAAAACAATGAAAAGAAAATGTTGTTAAAAACATCAATTTCCCCCCAGTGATCGGTTGAGAAAAAACGAACAATAAGTGAGGTCAGTCCAAAACTCTTAAATCGTCAACGTTGTGGCTGAATAATCAGTCACAGATGAAGATTAATTATAATTTCCAACAGTCCAAGGTTCATACACTTGAAGCTACAAATAAAACAGATTCTATAAATCAATTTGTTTATATAGCTGAATTAATGTATTTAATTAAAAACAATTAATACAAAACTGTGTATATGCAACGATGAGCCTGTGTCAAAGTAGTGTAAGTTGCATAAGTTTAAGTTGTATAAGTAAGAAATATTAATTTATATTATTTTATGTTTTAAATTTATTTCAATATGTTTTATTTGTATTTTAAACTATTTAATAAGGAAATATGATAAACTGTACACCTTAAAGCACAATTATAAAGTAAATAGCTTATTAAGCCTAATTCTGCAGTATTAAAACATGATATATTTGGCTCAAGTTAATAATGTCTATTCTCTCATTGAGAGCATTAGGGTGTTTAAGTATTGAACACATTTCCAACAACTGTCTTTTTACGAGATTGCGTTCTGTGGAAAGAATCTTAACTTCATTAAAGTCCACCTTATGTTTAGTATTGATAGCATGCTGGGCTAGAGCACAAGTATGTATAGATAAATTATTGTCACTACGATGTGTAGTCAGACGCCCTCTCAGTGATCTCCCAATCTGACCGATGTAACATAAGTTACACTCAGCACAAGGTATATGATAAATGGTATTAACTTGTTCCAAAAGGACAAGGGTGTTTTAGTTTGTGAAAACAAATTTCTAACAGTCTTAGGATTCTTGACAGCAGTTTTTACAGGTATGTTATTCTGTTTATACAGTTTAATAAAGTCAAATAATAAGTTTCTCAGTAACTTGAGGAAAATAAAGTAAAGATGAATAATGGGTAGTAGGAGTCCCAGGAGCAGTATCAGACAGAACAATGCTATTAATTGAATTATTTGATATTATTCTAAGTTGGTCACCATTGGGTATGTCATCTAAAGAGGAACCATAGCTTTGTAAATAAAGGTATTTATTAATGAGAGAGGATGGATAGGAATTCTCAATCAGAATATTTCTTAGTAATTGAAGGGATTCCCTTCAATTAATCGGATGTGTCAATCTATTTAGCCGGCAGCTTTAAGCTTTAATTAGGTTTAATTTATATCTGAAAGGATGACAGTAATGGTAGTTGAGGAACCTATTAGAGGCCATCGATTTCCTATACCAACTTCTGGTTAAGGTGTTATCTCCCATTCTAATGACACGCATGTCTAAAAAGGGAATACTATTGGTGACGGGTTTTTCAAGTTCAACAGTGAACTGTAAATGAGCATCAAACTCATTAAACATAGACAAGGAGGCCTGAATCTTGTCTGGGGCTAAGGATAATAATAAATCATCCACATACCGCTTAATAAAAGGAATTTGAAAATCTCAGAGACCCAAACGGTTAGATACCAAATCATCCAGTACAAAGTTAACTAGGATGGGAGATATTGAGGAACCCATAGGTGTGCCAAATATTTGAAGATAATATTTGACATCAAAGACCAAGAAATTAGTGTCAAATACTAGTTGCAATAGTTCTGAAAATACATCCCAAGAAACAGGACAGTTAGGTTGAATGGAGTTCCAATGATTTTTAACATTTTTAAATTGTAGGAGACATTTTATTCAACATTTTTTTTGCATAAGAATGAGAATACTATTAAATATTATATTAAATATATTTTTTTTGTATATTATTTCTCAAAATGTCATCTTGGTCACTGGCTCGACAAGCCTTTTTGTTTGAGTTTTGGTCTCTTCAGGAATACTTACTTCTCAATGACTAATTTAACTATTTGTTCCTTATCTATATTTTATCTAACTTTTGGTCTTCCTTTAGTTATATAACCAGCTAACATTTGTTTATTTTGGAAAGTATTTCATCTTCTTCCATCTTTCCTTTTGTGGTCCTATTTTGAAGAATGTTAGTTTAACCCATAATGACCCGAGTTTTTTTTGTAATGTACGTATTAACAATTTTTCAATCTAAAAACCTGTTTACTAACAAAAAACATGTGTTACATAAATGTAACGCTGGTCGTCATTATAGTATCGCAGCTAAATTAAAAAAGATTCTTAAGAAACACAACGAAATTTGTATTAAAACTAGAATGTCTTCATATGAAAAATATAATTATTGCAGTCAATACACATGCAGACACCACATTTGCTACACATTGTATGAGTACTACTGCTACACTCTTAATTTGCAAATATCTAAATGGTCTACTGTTTGTTCTGAAAGTTTTTAAAACATTTCAAATTTTCTAAACGAATTAAAAAGGGTGCAAACTAAATGGTTGGAAAACATTTTGAACCACTCGTATATTATAGGAAATTTAATTATCTTTGTTTTATTTTTTATGACTTTGCCACGGAATGAATAGTTTGAAAGTTATAGGCAAAAAAAATATAAAAAAATCGATATTTTTAGTAATTTTTAAATATTTTATTTATTTTTTTTTTATTAATTTTCCGGGCATATTGAAGGTATGTATATTATGATACCTAACTTTTTCTGCAAAAATCCGAATGCCACCTTTCACATCTACTTCAAAACAGATTCGCCCTGGTGTAATTAGAATAAACTCTTTGTCTTCTAATTGATTCTTTAACTCAAATATAATATAGTTTTTGGGTTGCACGTTTTATTTACTATATATTTTTGGGTAATCCATATTTACTTACTTAAAGCTAATTTGCTTCAAGAATTTATATAATAATGAACGACACAGATTTGGAAGTTCTGCGCGGTTGTTAATTGTACTTAAATTTTTATTTAAAGTGGGAATCTCATTCTGAAAAGAAGCTGTGTACTATTTATAGTACAAATGTTTTTACTCTTTCATCGTATCTTGCGAGGATAGAAGGTCAAAGGCCAATATTTTTAGGACATCTTAATGTTCCAGTCTGCTTAAAAGTAAGTCTTGATATTAACAATAACTATACTGCGAAACTAACCTGTTGCCTGTTTTTTTTGCTACCATGGCTGTTATTTTTTACTCTACGATTATCGATTTTTATTTGTTTGTACATGTTTATAATGCATTGTTTTTCATTTGAAGATAAATGACCCATTTCTACTCGACGTTTTTAGGTGGAGAAGGATAATTACCACTAGTACTTGGCATTGAATCCATATTGTTATCTTTATAACACTAATACTTCGCTAAATAGTTCTAAAAAGAACTGTTTTTATATAAATGCAAACGAAAAATCTAAAAATTAAATGAATAATGCAGAAAATACAAAAAATCATCGATATAAATTTTGAATTTGAAAATTTCATCAATGTCGTTGGTGTCAAAATGTCATAATTTATTGGACTAAACTTAAAAATAAAAATTATTTTGATATCAACTCGAGGGCACAACACCACCCCCCAGAATTCTTAACTTAAAACATAGCTATTCGCCTACAAGATCGTGGTTAGTATGCGTTAAGTAAGCCACCTATCAAATTGGCCAAAACAAAGTGCTAATTTGAAACAACTACAGGTTATATAACTCATATTTTGTATTTTTTTTTTTTTTGAAAACAATTGCCAAAGTGAAACAAACGTAAAATGTAATTTTTATTAAACTTAAACTGTAGTTTTATCCCATATAAATACAATATTTTTAACTGTTTGTGTTTTTTAATTAAACTGCATTAGTTATATATTAATCGAAGAAGTTGATTAAAAAATATGACTTTGTTTGTTTTATTATCCTAGACTATTGCTAATTACTATACTTAGTATTTTTTATGATTATAATACCATAGCAATATTTTGGTGGTAGCGTCTGTATTGATTTCGATACATAATTACATAATATATACATGAGACGTTACTAACATTACATTTTCAGTTTAACTTTATACAAATTTTCAATATATGCCTTTAAACCGTTTAACCTTTTCTAGGCCCACGAAGTGGAATATCATTTGCAAGCCTTCTAAAATTTGTTGCGCGAACTTCTCGCTTTGGAGAAGTGTGGAAGTGAAATCGTGAGGACCTTGGTGCATTTGTTGTTTTTAATTGTTACCGTTAGAGCGGGTTATAAATGAATGTGACTGAAACCAATGTAAATGGTGCGAATATATATTTCACCGTTACCATTCTGAAAAATTGCATAATTACACATTGAGATTGAAAATCGCTACAGCTAGAATAAATAAACTTAAATTGGAAGAGAATAAACTTCACAGCAAACAAACGAAGTATCAAACATTACTAGATTAAAAGATGGCTACATATTATTATAAAAATATATATTTCGATATTTAATAAGAAATTTATACATTTAAAATAAATAGAGAATTAAAATAAAGCACCTGGAATGCTTGCTTGCAGAAATAAAAAAAAATTGAGAAATACTTACCCTTCATACTTTAGTTAATAAGAAAGAGAAGGGAAACAAAATTATCGGCAATTGGATTGAATCTCTAACCATAGATATATGGTAAACCAAAGCTGAAGAATTTAGCCCAGTATGCTTCCCATTAATCTTTACAAGTTACGCAATGACTTATTCCTTACCAAACTAGTTACGAAGCTACTACCAAACTTAAAAAACAATAAAAATTATCAATAATAGTTTATTTTCTAGACATAAAAACCCATACCATATTAATAATTTTTGTCTAAAATTGATCTTCATATTCAAATTCATATTTTAAATATAACTTTTCTCATAAAACCGAACACTGTCATCATTCTTTAACAGAAACTTCCGGATCTGATAACTGACAGGCTTTTATGACCTTGAGGTTTTTGGTATTTAATTCATTAACAATTGACTTCAATAGAGACAACTGCATAATGTGTTCGTCCTAATATGTGTATTTTAATAATTGTTTGTCCATAAAGGTATGTTAATTAAAAAGTTAATATAATAGATAATTTTGAAATAGCACATTAGACAAACGTACACTTAGATTGTCTGGGTGGTATATAATTTTGAAAAAAGTTCTACACAGGATTTTTGTCTATTTTTCTCTATTCACTATAATGAACACCTCGAGACTTTTTTGTTCACAACTTGTACTACGACCTCACACAAGTAAGTGTTTTATCTTATTTTGTAAATTATACAATTTGACCATTTTGTAACACTATTGTAGCTTTCGTCTGCAGATTTTAGAGAAATATTTAACGAAATATAACGAAATTGTTGCTAAGAGTACACTTTGGCTTTTAATATTCACTGCTAACCCAATGAAGAACTTGTTCGACATTTATGATTTAGACAGCTGTTATCATCCTATAGTTATATACAGGGTGGTGAATCGTCAAACGAGCCATAGAAAATTCAATGTGAAATTCTGAATTGTTGAATTCCTGCTTCCCTAATTATTTTACATCAAAAGTCATAAGAAACTATATGAAGAGGACTAAAATATGTATTAAAAACAAATATTAAAATTGTTCTACGAATTAAATGTATTCCAAAATTTTGTAAAAATATAATACATTTTTCAGGGCCACCCCTTAAATTCAGGCCACACGAGGTACAAGAATGTGTATGACATGATGCGTTTGGTCATTTTTATGTTTCTAATATTTGACAATATTTGAATTTCCAAAATTTTAATTTTGTGATTTATTGTTTAAAAACAATATAGTTGATTAAAAAATGTATTCAGTTGAGGAGAAACTAGCAATAATAAAAATGTTTTATTCAGGCAATAGTGCGCAATTGTCAGTTCTTTATTTAGCGTAAGATATTTCAATAGACCAATTCAAAGTCATTCAATAATTCAAAGGATTTTACAAAATTTTGTATAACTAATGGGACAGTGATTTCTAATTGTACCTGTACAAACAATATTTGGTTTTCGGAAAGCACTTGGAACTAGAGTAGCAATTTTCGCTCTCCAGGTGCTTATACAGCGGTGTAGAGACGTTGATAAGGACGTGTATTTGTGCTTTTGTAGCTTTTAGAAAAGCATTTGACAATGTCAATCATGAACAATTGATAGATATTCTGCGAAAAAGAGGTATTGACGACAAGGACATTCGAATTGTAGCAAACCTATACTGGGGTACAGCAAGAGCAAAAATTGGCAATGAACTCACTGAAAGTGTGCAGATCAAAAGAGGTGTCCGTCAGAGGTTAATATTATCCCCACTCCTATTCAATATGTATTTCGAGGAAATATTTTACAATGTATGGAAAATGCAAACGAGGGCATAAAAATAAACGGCAAGTTATCGAACAATATAAGATATGCCGACGACACGGTGATCCTTGCCAGTACCATAGACGAATTACAACAGGTAATGGAAAGAGTTTATTCAGTTAGTAAGGAATACAGCCTGAGCCTCAACTTCAAGAAGACAAAGTGGATGCTGATAAGCAAAAAGCAACAACCTGTTCGACAATTACGGATAAGTAACATACTAATTGACCATGTAGAATCTTATGTGTATCTTGGCACCAACGTAAATGCAAAATTTTTTCATTTCAGAACCCGACCTTTATTTCTTACACCCGTACCATGACAAAAATTTTTTAATGTGTCTGTGAAGTCCAATGTCGGTTTTTTGTATGTTTTTTTTTAAGAATTTTAACAACTAAGTAATTAAAAAAAAAATCAAAATTTCAACAAATAAGGAAATGAGATCTCTCCATTGTAGTGGTATTTATAAATTGACGTAAGTATAAAATTAAAATCTTCACCAATTACTTACTTATAAAAAACATTTTATTGTAGCATAGCTCCGATGATGGCTTTGTAAAGCCGAAAGCGCTCAGCTAGGAATTATTAAAAAATATACACAATTCAAAAATACTTTTTTGCCTTTTCTTTTGACTTGTTATAAGTGTGTACAAAAAAACATATCAGTATTTTGATTGTTAATTTTTTCTTTAAAATCATAATCTGCTGATTACCATGAAAACATGAATGCAGATATGTTTGTTAAATGGCTTGAAGAGAAAGTGTTACCTAGTCTGAGAGAACCATCAGTTATTCGGATATTTTGGAGAAACAACCAAAACAGTCGTGGAGCGTAGCGAGCATAATAAATTGATTGGGTAAAAATAATATTAATTTTCCGGAATACGCCATCAAATCAAATTACTGGAAATTTCGAAATGTAATTACAAACCAACAGTTTATATAGTTGACCAAATAGTATCAAGTTATGGACATCAAGTACTACGGTTACCGCTATAAAACGGTTACCCACTGTCAGTTTAATCTCATCGAACACATCTAGGGTATATGTAAAACGTATTATGATAATCAAGTTGAATGCAATGGATACACAGACGATGCAGTTAGGGAAATGTGGTAAGAAGCTCTTAAAACTGCAACTCCAGAAATAGGGACAGAAACTGTAAATAAATATGAAAAATTAATAGAAGAGTAGTGGATCCGGGAAAATAAAATTAGTGAAATTAATCTAGAGATTCTAGATTCACATAATAATAGCGGTAGTGAATTTAGTGACGATGACAATGATTTATAAATTTAAATAGTCAGTAAGTACACTATTGTAATGTTGTTTACAAAATAATTGTACAGCAAGTTAACCATTATATTTGTACATTCATTAATAGCCAAATAAAACAATAATTATTTAAAATTCAATTTGAATGTTTGCTCCTCATTTTATACGAATTAACTCTAACTGATAAAACTGGCAAAAATATTCAAACAAAGTAAGTAATTAAAAATATTCTAGAGAACTCCAGTGCAGTTTACCGTGCCCGTTACTAAAGGAAACGATTTCTGCGAATTTCATTAATCATTTAGAGGTGTAAGTTGGTTGAATGTACTGTAAATATAAAAATTAGGAAATGATACAGAATGGCGAGAGGACATAAATCAACGAAAAGCTCCAGAAAAGGATGGTCAGAGAATTACTACAACGAGGCAGAATCCGAAAGATAAACAAATGTATTATATTTCGCCTTATATTTTAAACTCAATATTGCAATTTGTAAAAGTAAAATAATTTTAAAAATTCAATGAAATCACGAAATTTTATTAAAACGTATTAGTAATTTTTTACTTTTACAAACAAAAATCAATTATGTGACACTAGTCGGTCAAAATGGTTATGTGTAAACAACAGTTATTTAATTATTTAGTATGCGTCAATACATTTACCACCAGGCAATATTTATTAAATGACTACACAAACAGTTTATCTACCTGTAGTTAATACAATTTTCACTATTATTCCAAGACCATTGTACATTGATGCGGGCTGAAAGTAACTAATTTATGATAAACACTACAGTGGCCACCAATTTCAGCACCTGCTTGTTTGAATTATATGGTAACTGTACTGGTTAAGAGATTTATAAACATTTACCTTTATAGTTTTTATATAATGAAATAAAAAGAAATACAAATAATTGGAATGTACACAAAAAGGTGGAAATACGTCTTATAGTACATTTCACAAATTTGCGACTGTTTTGGATTAGGGATGAAGGCTTTTATCTAAATGGCCCACTGTACTGAGAAAGTTAATCGAAAATTCTTCCAATATTTAAAGCACTGTCGAGGACAAGCAAAAATACGGTTTTAACTGATTATGTATTTTATATTATACAGGCCAATAATGATATACGCGGCAGAAACAAGACCTGACACAGAGAGGACAAAAAGGATGTTAGAAACAGCAGAGATGAAAACAAAGAAAAATTGATGGTAAGACACTATGGGACAGAGCTAGAAGTACAGAGAAGAAGAAGATATTATACAGCAAAAAATTCCTCTAGTTGACTGTATACTAGCTTTTGTAGCTTGAGGCACACTAACTTAAAAACTCGTTTAACCACAGCACACTTGGGTAAATAATCTCAATAATAAGTATAATCATAATGTATTGTTATGTGATTTTTTACTTTCTTTAAAATAATTCATTCAGTTAATGTTGTGTTCATTATGGTAACTAATTAGCAAAATTAAGAAAATAAAATTTTAATGCACTTACAAACATAATATTGAACTGCATTTGAAATAGTGGATCAATATAAAACTTCGTAGATCGTAGATTTATGTGTAGCTTTCAATTTTTATGATTTCAGAATCCAGCTGCAGCAGCAACCACCTACAGCAGAATTGAGCCTATATACATAATATTTCGTATGTTCCGAATTTATTTCGTTTAATCTGTATATATATATATATATATATATATATATATATATATATATAAATCTATTCGGGGATTCTGCAGTATCACATCTTCCCTCGCTTAATCGTTTCTATCTCTCTTTTGCCCATTCTCCATTGTTTAGGCCTCTTTTACTCATGGGGTCGTCTGCTTCGTTTCTCCAGGACCTTCAGGGCCATCTTCTTTTCGTCCTTCCTATGGAGCTCCATTCGGTTATTTCTTTATCCATCTGCTGTCGCTAGGTTCTTTTACATGTCCATACCACTTAGGTCTTTTTTCTTCTATATAAGTCGTTATGGTCATATATTATATGTTAGTATGTCGGTTTCTATTGATTGTTCTTTGCTTTATTTCGTTATTACTTCTCCTATCCATTCTTGTTTACTTTGCAGCATCTTTCCAGGCATTCTATCTCTTTTGCTACTATCTTACTGCTGCTTTTCTTGTTTATAATCCAATTTTCACCCCATATGTCATAATAGTTCGCACTAATGTTTTATACATCTTTGTCTTCATATTTAGGTATCCATCCAACCATACTAAGTTGTCGGATTGCTGTTCTTGTTTGTTGTAATCTTTGTTTAATTTCTTACTCTGTGGTTGCCTTTTTCGTCATTTTAAACCCCCAAGTATATGAAATTGTCCCTTTCTTTTGATTGTTACATTGTCGTCAATCTGTAGATCTTCTGTCTTTTTTACTTATAGATAGGTATTCTGTTTTCGCGAGGTTAATATCTAGACTTACGGCATATGCTTTTTCTTCTTCATCATGTAACTGAGGTCTTCTTGGTCTTGTGCAATAAATACTTCATTGCATATCTGCCAAAAAACGAGACTTTGATGCACTAGGTGTCATCACTTAGCAAATTCACACATTCAGACTGTTCACAAGTAAAAAATGCTAAGAGCTCCTCTTTAAGTTCATATAATCTTGAAGTACACGTCCGCGAGAAAACCATCTTACTTCTATATGGAAAAATAGCTGCTTGTGCTCAGAATTCATAGCAAACTGTTAAATAATCTCGCTTTTAAAATTCCTATTTTTACAAGAGTTTACAAAACTTCATTTAGTGAAGTGCTACTTCGTGTAAAAACAATGTGAAAAATAATATCTGGAGTTTCCTTTTGGACTAAAAGCCAGAAAAAATGTCTATTCTATTATATTTCCGGTTACAAAATAAAAACCTGTTCAATTACGTTAGATCTGCAGATAATCTAACGCGAAAGCAGTAACCTGGGGTTTCTCAGTTATATCTGTGAATTCGTCCACTTTAAACGCAAAAAAGCAGCTATTTTGAGTTTTTCATTTACTTGGGTTTCAATATCATTAAACATGTCCTCGATACGCCTTTTAATCGTATTATTAGATAACGGTATGTTTTTAACTTCTTTTTCACATTCTTCGTCAAACATAATTTTAACAATTTTACAGCATGCTGGAAAAACACTCGTCTAGGTATTTATATGGACTTTCATATTTTTTGCAATCAACTCAGCCACAGCGTAACTAGCTTCTTAAAATGTATCCGATACATATGAAAGTTTTTTAAAAGTGACAGCCTTAGTAGACTAATTTGACAAGAGCCTTTTAAAATATTCAATAGGTTTTTCAGCGGCAAGTGAATGCTTTGTGAGTAGGTGTCTTTTTAACGTACTCGGCACCATGGCTTCGTTGGACAGATGTTTGCCACATATCAAGCATCGAACAATTTACACAATTTACACAATCATCATTGTGTTTCGTAGGTATACAGTCCGAAATGATTTCATCATCAGTCAGATGTTCATTGCGTTCACTTGAACTGGTACTCGCAATAACACTAGCAAAGCTGCAAAGAAATTCAATCATACGGGACTTGATAGTTTGACGTTTGAGCAACGACTGTCTGTGTGAGATGTGAGTAGAGATGAGCATCGTTAGTTTTACGATTTAACAGTAGTGATCAACAGTGACAGTGTGCACCAAAAGTTGCCAAACCTATATCCTGCCTGATCACAACCTTCTATTATAGAAATTTATAACTAA